>CAXKVX010003820.1:0-58617 GCA_964058865.1 Eleocharis quinqueflora
TAGTGGATGAAAGTGAACACGCATGGAGGCTGGAGCGACAGAGGGAAAAAGAACATACTTTTTCTCTAATCCAATGGCATCCCTCATTCCCTCATTGCAAAAGGATACGCAATATGTACCTGCAGTGGATGGAAGTGAACACGCGGTAGTCATGGAAGTGAACACGCAATGGAGCGGCAGGGGAAAAAAAAGAACGGACACAACGGAAAAAAAGAGAAATCGCACTGTTCACGAATGAACAGTGTTTATGTTGCGCAATGATATAGTTTAATTTACTAATTGATTTTTCGCTTATTCTCATTATCACTATAATTTTGCAAAACAGGTGCTGAAAAACATTTATTTATACAAGTATTTATCTTTTTTATTCTTACTGCACCATCCTTCTTCAGAATTCTTATAATTAGTTTTGAATCAAACAACTCAATATTATTCATTTTCTAACCTGTTATTCTTTTTTATTTTTGAATAAAAATGAGCAAAATGAGAAGAACCAACGAAATACTAGAAAGATGACTCACGATAGAATATTACAGATGTACATGTTTGAGGAGGGAAAAAGGAAAAAGAGACGAGAGCAGTTAGGGATTTCACGCGATAGCAGTTTTTGACTTTATCATCCCATGCAGATGTAATGTACTAATGTAGCTTGTTTTTTTCCCTTTGTACAATGATGAGCAACCCTTCGTAATAATTTTCTATGAAATCATCTAATCTGATTCGTTCAATTCCTCAAATTTGTTGAAAACTAATAAATGATAGTTTTTCTAGCATTTTTCAAAAAATCAGTTTTCATCAATCTTAATTGAACGAATGGAAATGGAATGGCGTTTACAGTGTATTCAACTTTTGAAGTACGATACATTTTTGCTATTTTCTACTGCAGTGCTGATTGTTTTGTTAAATTGTACTCCTCAAGTTTCTGAGGTATATCCTTAATAGTCAACGCATGATTAAGACGGAAAGCAACCGAGTGTTGTCATCGTTCGCAAGTAAATATTGACATGAAGAATCTATTCATATAATTGGAACGAATTTATGTATGGACAAGAACAAACCTGTGTTGTTACTTGATTTTGAAATTAAGCTTTCAAATATTAAATTTTTATTAGATTCATAAAAATATAAACTAAATTTAAAAGAATGACTCTACTTAATTTCAAACTGAACTATAAACTATTTAATTTCAATAAATATACCGCTACTTAATTTTAATCTGAATTCGCCTCTGCATATTGCACCCCAGCAGTCTCACCTGAAGAAAATAGTGTTATTTGAAGGGGTGCATCATCATTAGGGCTATAACAGCATCCGTTTCAACCGTATTCCATTCTGTTTCGTGATATACAAAACAAACTCTCTTTCGTGTTAAAAACTAAACGGAATGAAACTGTTTCTTTCCGGTGCCAAAAACTAAACGAAACACGAAACAAAAATTACACTTCGGTTTCAGCGTATTTGGAAAAATATAACGGAATTTTGCGTTTATTAAGAAATTTGTAAAATAATCACGGTAATGAGCATTTTTTTTATTTCGCTTGTAAAAATAAACGATAGACAGAAAGGTTTTTTGTTCCGTGGACGCACGAAACGAAAGAACTTAATTCCATTTCGTTTTTCTGACAGCCATAACTTGTCATCACATAGCTTTCGAGAATCATAATTGTAGCGCAAGCTGATGTAGTAGAATGATTGTCTTGTCTTGTATGATGGTACATACCTAATTTCTGAAAATTTAATATACTGACGCAAGAGATGCTGTTGCTCCTACCATCCATTAACCCAGCCCAAGGCCCAGTAGTTGCTCGACATTGAACGATACAATTGAAACATTTAATGGATGATATCAGATCGATATCATTCATTCATCAACAAAAAAGTTGCATTTCAAGCAGTTGAAACTCACAACCTGATCGAAATACTGTGGAATATTTAGGGTTTTAGTAAGGCTCAACAGGTGCTCTGAACTTGGTTCCAGCATACACAGCTGCTGGCCCCAGCTGCTCCTCGATCCTCAGCAACTATAAAAACAAATATAACAAAACAAAATTGAGAATAGGACTAAAATATGAGCATTTTGTTCGTAGAAAAAAAGGAAAGATTTGAATGGAACAAGAAAGTTCCATCTGTGACACTACTGAACAAACAAATATCATATATAATACCTGACAGCCACTGCCAGTAAGGGGTTTGCAGTTGGGGTTTTTTTCTGGGTAGTTTGTTTGCAATGCGTTTCAAATGTGATGTACTTTTTCTGTTTCAATTTATATTAATAAAATCTCCTTGGCAGCTCCTGCCAAGTTCTCAAAAAAAAAAAAAGGTTTTGAGAGAGAGAGGGAGAGAGAGAGAGAGAGTGAGTATACCTGATTATATTTGGCTAGGCGTTCAGATCGGCACGGAGCTCCAGTTTTGATCTGGCCCTGTTCATAAAAAATAACAGTTTACACGGATCCTATGTCAAATTTACTTGTACAACAAAAAATGAAATAAGAGTTCATTCATTAACGAATGAAACAAGTCAAAGAACTTACTGTTGCCAACCCAACTGAGAGATCAGCAATAAAGGTATCCTCCGTCTCACCACTACAAGTATAATAAACAAACAAACAAATCAATGCCACATATGGTACAGAGTTCAAATATTGCTTGTGCACGTACATGTTTCAAAGAGAGGTTAGTACCTCCTGTGGCTGGCCATTACACCCCACCCAGCACGCTTTGACATTTTAACAGCCTCAATACTCTCAGTCACCGATCCAATTTGATTTACCTATTCAGATCGTTCACAAATATTAACCTAAAAGTTGAAAATAAATAGAACTGTAAAAGCATGCAAAGTGGCCAATCGCGTACCTTTAGAAGAAGAGCATTGCAAGCCTTTTCCTTTATTGCCTTGGCAACCCTCTACATGCCGAATTAAGATGGAAAATAGTAAATATTAAAACTACCATTTAGCAAAATATTTTCTAGGTTTTACATGTTACACCCAACATTTGCCGTAATTTTGAAATAGCACCATCATGTCTCATCATTTGCAATAAAACCTAATTAGTTTTTGGTAGGGTTATCTGCAAGTAGCACTCAACCGAAAACCCATGTTAATCAGCATGTCCTGACCAAATTTCTTGCAGTACATTGCTTATTAACTCATGTAACCCAACAACTTTTCATGAAGCCTTAAAAGTCTTAAGTTGTAGAATTCATCCTGATACATCTCTTCTCTGGGCAATACTTGTAAATAACCCAAACAAATTTCAATAGATGATTGAAATAAGAAATAATTGGCTAAACTTTCATTTATCGAACAATGTCTGGAGCATTTTTAAAATAAAAACAAGCAGAGTACGAAGGTTGAGGGAAGAAACAAGCACCGTTGGATTGGTAACAAGGAGATCATCTCCTACAATCTGTACTTTATCTCCTATCTCCTCAGTCAACTTTGCATAGTGGGCCCAGTCATCCTGGTCAAATGGGTCCTCTATTGACACTATTGGATAATCCGTAACAAATGACTTGTAAACATTCTTCAGGCTGTCTCCTGATATCTTTTGTGATCCATCATTGTTCTATCCAAAAAAGGAAATAAGAACGTGAGACGAGAAAAGTTCAAAGAGATGTTACATTGGTTATCAGTTCGAAACAACTCCAAATCACAATAGATGCAAGTATCCCACTTATGTGGCCTAATGAGTACTACTAGATAACCAACTTATCAAGCTCTTAATCTGATAGGGGCAATTTGTGCTCACAAAAGGCAGAATTTACCTCCTCTTTGAAGTTGAGATCATAAGTGTGGTCCTTTTCATTGTAGAACTCTGAAGCAGCAACATCCATTCCAATCACGACCTGCCAAGGAAATGACTTATAAAAGAACAATCTATCGCGATGACATATTTCCTAGAGATAATTGGAAGGTAAACAAACCTTGCCAGTATACCCAGCTTTTCCAATGGCGTTCTTCAAAAGCTCAAGACCCTCTTTGTTCTCCTATTATCCATAATAAATAAGATGACACATATACAAATAAGCAATCAAGTATATGATACTAAAAGAAAGAGGTAAATATAAGACCTGAATATTAGGAGCAAAACCACCTTCATCTCCGACATTGATAGCATCCTGACCATACTTCTTCTTTATAACAGCCTTAAACAAAATCCAACATTAAACAAGTATGACAAAAGTTAATGCAATACAAACAGAGAAAGACAATAAGATTTATGTTTTAATTACAACATCAACAACATAGCCTTTATTCCCAAATAAATTGAGGTAGGCTAGAAATGAAATCCAATCTGAAATTAAAAATCAATATAAATAATAATAATATAATAAATTGTAAAATAGTAGTAAAATAGAAGTATAGTAATGATATTAATAATACTAATAATACTGATAATAATAATAAACTATTCAACAAATCATAAGTTTAGACTAATGCCCTATGTCGTAAATTCTAGACTGAAGTACAACTATATCACTAAATTTTTGTTTGTCATGGTTTTGATACGTGCATCGTTGACTTCTACTTCATCTCATTTCAATTTCGGTCGACTCCTACCTCTTCTCGTGTTTCGATGCAATTTAAAACTCCACTGCGTACCAGTGCATCAGAAGACCTCTGCTGGATATGCTCATATCATCTCAAACGATGTTGAACAAGTTTTTCTTCAGTCGATTCAACCCCGAACTTGTCAAAAATATCATCATTTCTAATACGATCTCTTCTTGTATGCTCACATATCCACCATAACATACGCATACCTATCACGCTCATCTTTTGTATGTGTCATCCTTTAATAGCCCAACATTCTGCTCCATAATACATTGCAGATATGATCGTTGTCATATAGAACTTACGTTTGAACTTTTGTGAGACCTTTCTGGTCGCATAAAATGCCAGATGCTTGGCGTCATTTTATCCAACCTGCTCTTATTCTATGACTAACATCTTCATCAATCTCGTCATCACTCTGTAACATTGATCCCAAATATCGAAAGATATTTCTTCTAGACACTACTTGTCCATCTAAATTGACGTCTTCATCTTCTGATCAAACGTCGCTGAACGCACTTCATATACTCGGTCTTAATCCTACTAAGTCTAAAATCTTTTTCCCCATAACTCTAATTTTTTATCCACTCCTACCATACTTTCGTCAGTTAAGACCACATTATCCGCAAAGAGCATGCATCAAGAAATATCTCCTTGTATATCTTTCGTCATCACATCAATCACTAAGGCAAAGGCAAAGGCAAAGATGTAAGGGCTCAAGACTGACCCTTGATATAATCCTATCTTAATGAAAAAAATCATCAGTCTCGCCGTCACATGCTTTCACATGCTCTGACACTAGTCACAACGTTATCTTACATATTCTTGATAAGACTGACGTACTTTGAAGGAAAGAAATAATTTAAAATTTTACCTTTAGATGATGATACACTTCCACACCCATCTTCATCGCTTCTTTGAAGGAAGAAGCACCAACCGGCATAATCATGAATTCCTACAAGTAGACAGTTAGATGAAAACAAACAAAAAAATGAAATAAAGAAAACCTAACATGTATATAAGAATGAGCAATGTTTTTTTTTTGATAAATAGGCTCTCCCGTTAGCCCCGGCATCTATTACTTAAATAGATGCCTCCTCAGGCATTTGAAACCACATCTCTCTACAGAGAGACGAGGTCTATCACCAACTGTGCTAGACCTTCAATTCAGAATGAGTAAATGTTCAAGAACAATTTTCAGTTTATCATGTACGGTGTACCTGCATGGCAAGCTTGTTTCCAGCATGTGAACCACCATTGATGACATTGAATGCTGGTACTGGAAGTACCAAGCGCTTATTTCTGGCAAGATTTGCAATGTGCTACAAAAATAAACAGAAATAAATCAGAGATGATTGTTAGATGCATAAATATCAGTAATGAAAGAACATGATACATACCACATAAAGGGGAATTTTTTTAACGCTAGCCCCTGCTTTGCACACTGCAAGCGAAACTGCCAATATTGCATTTGCACCGAGCTACAAATTTGATGTCAAACAGCCAAACGAAAAATTCTAAGATTTAGTTCACTAAAACATCACAATACTAATAATATGCAAAGTAGAATGTGGACATTAGCAGAAAGAAAGTCACATTGTGCTTGCACCAACCCCACTCATTTGAAGTTCCATCAAGCTGTTGCACCATGTAATTGTCAATTTGGGTTTGCTCTGTTGGGTCCTGCCAAAATCACATTGTGTGTTGAAATCTTGAAATAATTATACATTATATAATTAATTAAATTGACTAGATAAAAAGAAGCTTAAAGCAGCATGAACCTTGCCAACTAATGCTGGTCCAATGATGGCATTCACATTCTCCACAGCCTATAATGAGAAATATAAATATGTAAATTATGTATCGACTCAATTTATCACTAGCATCAACAGATAGAGGACATATCACAAAACTGATAACAGAACGATACAAGAAAAGTACCTTGAGAACACCTTTTCCCAAGTAGTCAGATCCACCATCTCTCAACTCCAAAGCTTCATAAATACCTATAATTGATACGACATATCAAAGGGTACTTCCAATTTTCATAAGCTGACAAATTACCCTTTTATTAAATAAGAAACAAAAGGAGATATGTATTGTTTTAGGTACCTGTCGAGGCACCGCTAGGGACAGCTGCTCTTGCATAGGTTCCATCAGACAAACAAACATCCACCTAAAGTTTAATTAGGACTTATTTTAACATCTAGTAAATGAGAACATCAGAAAAGGTAAGAGATCCACCATAGCTCCTAATCTAAAAGATAATTACTTTTTACACTTTAGACCTTTTCAGAAATTGTACATTTCAAAGATATTATTACTTCTCTACTTATGAAAGCTTTCAAGTAAGGAACATGACGAGTACAATTTATTTTTGTAAATCATGTATTTCACAACATAAAATTTCATTGTACAAAATACAGAAGCTACTTAAAATAGTTAAATAGGAGACTAAACCAAATGAAAGGATCCAGATCGATCCCATCGGGTGTGCTTGTGTGAGACAGAATTTGTTCGGCCTAGGGTTTACGGCAGGTTTAAGGTAATGATTAATACTTAACACGAAATAAACCAAAAATAAACAACAAGAAAGTGAAGCACAACAAGTATTTCGCTCATATAACATCCTGTGAATTCGCGGTTAAAACACCAGATATATCCGACACTGGAAGCAAAAATCAGTCAAAAATAGAGAGCAAATTACCTCGACCGTCGGATTGCCACGGCTATCGAAGATCTGTCTCGCCTTGACGCTCTTGATCGTCGACATTTCTGCTATGAAACTAAGATTTTTGCGCAAGATAAGTGTGCTCTTGTTTTTTAGATGAGAGATCAGTACGAAAGAAAGAAGAAACTAGAAACTTTTAAACTGGCAGCTTTTTGGTGAGGTCAGAACTCAGATGGTGGTGCTGTGGTGGATTATAAGATATCTATTTGGTGGGTCCAATTCTCAGGAAAATCTTAACCGTTGGATTTAAGGATTGAAATCTCTGTCATAAATCAATCTCTATTTTAGATTGGAAGGTCACGGAATTTACGGTTAGGATAGGGAAAGAGAAGATGAAGGGATTGAAGCTTTTCTTTTTTTGTTCATCGAACTTGGTTGAACCTGGTCTACATTTCTTGTACATTACAGTGAACAAAGAAATGTCAAGCAAAACAGTATGAACAAGACAAAATGGTTAAAGAAACAAAAAATCATTTCGTTTAACAATTATATTACAAAATATTACAAAATTTTGTATTTCGTTTGTTTCGTGACAAAAAAAAACGCTGAACAAAACGATTAACGAAATAAAATTTTATTTTATAAATAAAATGAAACAAATAAAAACTGAACTATTTTGTGACGTTCTCCACGTTATACGTATAAAAGCAATAGAAACTTGCTTTTATAAATGCAAAAAGAAATAGAAACTTGTCCGGGACACATGAAAGAGGTTCGCTTCACATATAAAAGCAGCAGTGGTCAAAATCGTACTGCCTCTCTAAATATAGCCTTTTCTTGTCAGAAATAAAAAGAAAAGAAAAACAGAGATGATGATGTTTTCTACACTATCAGAATTGAATCCACCCGTTTTCGCCTTCTGTTTGTGCCAGTTGATCGTAGCAGTCCTCTTGCTGAGTGGAAACAATGTCAATAACAAACAATCGAATCAGGGGCGGACCCAAGTTGTTCCTCCCCCGGAAAAAAAATTACAAAATAGTTTAGTGTATTTGTGCGATTTATCAAATTTTTTTGCGAAATAACTATTTATATTTGAAAGTCTGTGTTATTTTGCCCTCTTCCGAAAAAATTTATAAATCTTGTTCTCCCCTGACGAAAATTCTGAATCCATTCCTGAATCGAATATCAGTTACACAGGCAATGGAGAGGTTAGCAAAACTTCTAAAACAGAGCAAGAAGATGTAATTCGAAATGCTCAAGTAATCTATTAATCTTGTTAAAGGATGTTGCGCCATGGGTCCAATTCAGCCCAACTTCGGCCCAAAAGTATACATAACAGCCCAACCCAAAATTGACCTTACTCTCTCTTATCAAAAGCTGTCTGAAAACTCCGCCACTGGCCCACTGTATTGGATTCCCTCCAATCAAAGGTAGGCAGAATTATAACATAAATATACACAAACAATTATCAAATTACAGACTAACATTAGTTAAATCATATTAGCAAGACTAACGTAATATGTTTATGACATTTTTTCGTTCTATGCATATATAATTGTCTTAATAAATTGAATTTTAAGTTGCTCAATAAATTCGTCATATCAAAATATTAAGAAAATCATATTTCGTGATTTTTTTTAACTTTTTTTACATTTTTTTAAAATATTTTTTCACAGTACAGACCAGAAAATGGCATTTTTTTAAAAATAATTCAAAAATATTTAAAAATAGCAAGAAAACTCTAAAAATCACGAAATCTGATTTCCTATAATATTTTGATACGAAGAATTTAGTAAGCAACTTAATCTCAATTTATTGAGCTATATACAACGCATAGAACGAAAGGAGTTGTCTCATGCATATTATTGTAACCTCGCTCAAATCATTTTAACTACGAATAATATCAGTGACAATATTCATATAACAGCTATTTTAATTTAATAGCACTAATACAGTGCTCACGATTTTGTACCCTCATTTATTATATCACTTTTTTTTACACGCAGACCTCTCGCGCTTTTACTTTTTAGGGATCTATTTTGTCAAGATAGTGGAGAAAATGAAGTGACAAAATCAAAGTCAATGTATACTTTTTCTTAATTTAATTGACAGATTTTTCTTTCCAAACAACTATTAGGTACATTCCCATGATCCAGGAGCGATGAACAATGGAAGGCCTCATAGTGACGCAACCAATTTAACGACATTAAACACTTGTCGACATGCATGCATTCTTCCCATGTAAACAAAGAATATTCAGATATAAAATTATTGGGAATATTAATTTGGATATTATTAATTGTTCTCATCAGGCATCAATTAATGGAAACCCAACCAACAAAGAGATCCATACATCTTTTCCTTTTATTGTCAAACGGTTCGATATTATTCCTTGGAGGTGGAATAAATATAAGGTGGCGTTAGTGGCGCAAGCATCCTTCAAGTCTTGTTTATTCCATGCATTTGATACGGTACAACAGTAGTTCATATGCTGGAACAGCTCTTCTAGAAATAATGTTTCACTGGAATCACACCAAAATGGAGATATCATCACCAGGTAGGCATTTGAAAACGGAACAGGTCGGGCCAAATCAGCCCGTGTTAACGGGTTGGTCGGGTCGGGTTTTGACGGATAAAAAAAATTTAAGCAGACCGCAACCCATCTAAGATCCATGGGTTAGCAACCCGGAGGATTCGGGCCGGGTCGGATTAGGTCTGGGTCGGGTTGGCCGGATTTTTCTTCTTTTTTTTTAATTTAATGGATTATTCTTGGGTTATTCCCGGGTTTGCACAAGTTTGCAAGGATTTTTCACAAGTTTTGCACGAGTTTGGGTGGGTTTGCACGGGTTTGGACGGGTTTGAATGGATTTGGACGGGTTTGCATGAGTCTTGCACGGGTTAATGGCGGTTTCATGGGGGGTTAGTGACAGGTTAGACGGGTCAGACCGGGTCTTTCTTGGGCCGAGTTTAACACAAATATTTTCCAACAAGGTTGACCGCTATCCGTCTTTTGCTTTCGATTTTTTTTGAACGAATCCGCACGAATTTGCCCTCGGATCGGACCGGGTCGAATCGCGGCCTCGAATTTCGGGCCAGGTCGGATCCATCCGAGTTTTGTCAAATCTCTATCACCAGAATGAAGTGTAAGAAACTTTTTAGTCAATAACAAGATAATTTAATATAGCTTATATACAGATTAATTATGTGAAATTTATATTAATTAGGAATACAATATAGTCAACAAAATATCAATTTAGTTGTCAAAAAGCAATAGGAAAACCCCATCTATTTAATTATCGAACCATATATTAATTATATTCAGGCTCCATAAAAAGTGTTGTTAACGTTAGCAAACAATACATAAAAAAAACGTTAGCAAACCTAGTTTTCATGAGATCTCCACCTAATTCTGAATTGGCAATATTCATGAATATATCCTGAAAATAGATTTGTAGTTCGCTTAGAGTAAGAACATAATTATCACATTTTTTTATTTCTCTCATGTGAAAATCCTTTAATGACTAAATACTAGTACTCTGGATATTTAGGGAAATTCGGTAATTAATGAGAAAAACTATGACAATATTTTACATCAATATTTTCTCCCAAAACCTTCTCAGTATGACTTTTGTGTCAAGTCAGGTAAGAATCAGTCAAAACAGACAAGTTTATGGTTATCTCGCAACTTTTGAAATATTTCATTGCAGTTCGCGATGGATCCATTACGGCTAGCAATGTTTGTAGTTGAGACAGATTTATTTCCTATTTTGATCTTTGTTTTTCCCTTTGTATTGCGGTCCAAAATGACTTTATTGCGGTTCGAAATGACTTTATTGCAGCCCGTAATGACTTCATTTGCATGCAATTGCTTTAATGCGGCTCACAATGGTTTTATTGCGGTCCACAATGAAGGTCAAAATTTGATATGTTTGATTTGTTTTGATCCATTTGTGATCTGTATAATCTCCAAATCATATATAATTACTTTGGCACTCATCTTAATCACTAGTATTAGTCAAATAAATTATAGTTTGTCCATCAATAATTATAATTAGTTTACTTTAGTTCTATGTGTATTCATATTCAAAATTTAGCGAAATACGTATTAAGTTATGTCTTAATTAATTACATTTATGTTGGATATCTAACAAATTACTTATCATAATATTTGCGACAATATTTGATATAGTAATCATATATTAACACATAGTTCAAACTTTATTTATTAGATTTTAGTCTCAAATTCCAACATGTTGAACCTTCATTTAGCATTTTTTAAATATTAGAAATTCAATAAATAAATATAAATAGAAAAAAAACTTATTTTGAAAGTTTGAAAAAGAGAAATGCCTGATTTGCGAACTCTTATCAAAAAGAAAAAGGCTAATGCACGTTACTGGCAATACCGTGCATTGAATCCTTTTTCATTTTCGGCCAACGCTGCTTTTGTACTTGATTTTTTATTCATTAAAAATATTAATAATTTAATTCTAGCCGGATTAGTTAATAAGTTAATTCTATTTGTCATTAAGTTGCTTTTGTGCTTGAGTTTTTCATTAAGAGAGATGATACGTATATACTAATATTGATACCAACTATCGATACTGATGTTATTTTACACATTTAGTTGAGTTATTATGCACATTATTTGATTTATTATGCATGTTATTTTTTGTATTGAAATATGTATGCTTATTTTTTGTACTGAAACAGTTATGTGTTATTATGTACATTATTTGTTAACATGCATAATAATTTTTTCAGTACAAAAATAACATTAAATAACATGCATAATAACTCAAGTAATATACATAGTAACTCAACTAAATGTGCATAATAACATCGATATCGATAGTCGGTATCAATATTGATATCTACTAAACATTATTCTTTCATTAAATAGAAAGAACGATAACTTATATACCGTTTCTTTGAATTTTGAGAAAATAAGATATAAAATCTACCGATCCTTTATTTACCATAGCAGTTACTAGCAAACGATTATTATTAAAGGAACGATGTAGAACACAATATACTGTTTTCTTGAAATTCTAAAGAAAATTTAACATTCTTTCTATTTAAAAGAAAAGACATTTATGTAGTTCCTTTTTATTAAAAAAGAAATAATTGTCTTTTATTAATATTCCGTAGGGATTGTACAAAGTACACATAAATCTTTTCATGAAGCTACTCAAGTTCCACTGTTCCAAGTTGTGCAGTTATCCTAAATTCTTTCTGTCGTAAGAATCTAATAATGAATTGTCTAAAGGGAACCTGATATTTGAACTTTGATTCTTCACATGGGATCGGTCCATATATACAACTTGCAAGAGATGATCAGATTCAGTGCAGTACGCATAGATTAGAATATATACATTTATACCGTTTGTATATATATATATATATATATATATATATATAGGAGGGATCAATTTCGTAGCCGCTCGCAACTTCTCCATCATATCTAGTGTAAATCGTCGATTCGGACCGTTGAAAACATTCTCCATACTAATGTAGACTTGGAGACTAAATTTTATATTTTTTGGAATTTTTTTACTATTTTATCGGAAAGGTTGAAAATTGAATGTTTGTAAATCGTTAGATAAATAAATTTTCAATCCATCCGATAAAATAATAAAAAAAATCCAAAAAATGTAAATTTGGTTTCCAAGTCTATATTAATATGGAAAATGTTTTCAACGGTCTGAATCGGCCATTTACAATTGCTACCATGAAGCGGTTGGAAGTTTGGCGGCTACAGATCCCTCCTCATATATATATATATATATATATATATATATATATAGTTGTGTTAATATTTTATTAAGCACAAAAAGATATATACTTTATATATGCATAATAATATGTGACAGAATATACGGTAGCTAGCATGATATGTAGAAATATGATACCGCTAGGGTTTTAATAACGGGGCAGGTCGAGTACCCGTGGATCCGACCCGTCCGGATCCACGGGTACGACGGGTTCACGGGTACGGTGGGGTGGGTAAGCATGAGTCCGAACTCAAAACCCTCAACCGGACCAGTGATAAACCCGGGCGGGTCGTGTCGGATCGTCCAACTTTTTGAATTTTTTTGAATTTTTTTAAATTTAAAACTGCACATTATTTTAATATATATATATATATTTCCGAATTTTTCTGATTTTTTTGAATTTTTTTGAATTTTTTGGAATTTTTGCACGGTTCCACGGGTCCACGAGTCGGGCACGGGAAGATCTAGGGACAGGTCGGGCACGGATCAGGCATGGGTCTAGACGGGCACGGGTATACACAGATTTGGCGCCAACCCGACCCGTGATAGATCCGTGGATCCGGGATCCACGAGTCGGGTCGGATCTGGGCACGGGCACGGGCGGGTCCACGGGCGGATAGACCCGCCCGGATTTTTTTAAACCCTAGATACCGCTTTGATACAATATAATATAGATAAGGGAGTGAATAATTGTACCTCAACTCGTGTATTTTGTAGGAGTATCTCAACTAACTTTCAAAAAAAGAAAAAAATCAAACAGTCAAACACTTTCTAAAGATGAAAAATCAAACAGTCAAAGAGAAAAAAAAATGGAAAGTTGCACTGCGCGCATTATTCTGAACGTTTCCGCCCTACACACTATTAAGAATGTTTTCGATATAATACATAGGTGTTCATAGTAAATAAAACAGGTGTTCAGACTAAATAAAACAAGTGTTCAAACTAGTTGAAAGAGGTGTTCAACTAGTTTTTTCATGTTTTTTTTTCTCTGTTTCATGTCTATTTTGCACAGAATGCAAGGGATGCAGACTAAATAAGACAAGTGTTCAGACTAAATATAACATGTTTTCATACTAGTTGTTTCAAATATGTTTTTGCACTGTTTCAAGCATCTTTCTGAGAAATTTTGAGCAAAAAAGTTACAAAAAAACTAAAAAAAATATGATTTGCAGGCTTTAGAATATTTTTCAGGATCAAAACATCGTCATTACGGGGTTACACCTCGATAAAGTGTGTGCGTCATGTCGTGCCTTTTCCGAAAAGTGCTGATATGCGCAAATCAGAGTTATGAGTCAAAAGTTACATATGTTCGAAGATCAAACGTTATTTTGTGCTCATACTAAGGATATGGTCATAGTATGTTACTCGGATACTTCCCGGAACCTTGCCGCACTGTATCGGATACGTATTCGATACACGGATACTCGGATACTCCTTGGGATACGTATCCGATAAGCCACGTGGCGTATCCATGACGTGGCGTATTCGATTATTTTATTCATTTTGACATACGAATTTCATCTCCAATACGCCACGTATGGAGAAGATTCGAATCCAAAACAAGCTACACTATTAAGTTTTTTTATTAATTTGTTTATTAAATTCTAATATTATTAATTATTTTTTAATTAAAATATAATATATATAGCCGCACCCGTATCGTATCCGATACGATACCCGCACCCGCACCCGTGCAACACAGGGTCATACTAGTTCAGACTAAATAAAACAGTTGTTCAGACTAAATAAAACAGATGTTTAGACTAAATAAAATTGGTGTTTAGACTAAATAAAACAGATGTACAAACTAAATAAAAAATGTGTTCAGACTAATTATTTCAGGTCTGTTTTTACACTGCTTCAAATCAGTTATGCACAAAAAATGAGGTGCATACTAAATGAAAAAGGTGTTTAGAATAAATAAGAAAGATGTTTAGACTAAATAAAATAGGTGTTCAGACTAGCTGTTTCAAGTCTTTTTTGTACAGAAATAGTGTGCATGCTAACTAAGAATATGGTCATTCTAACTCTTCTGATGGTCATACTAACATCTCACGTCGTTATACTAACTCCTCTGATGGTCATAATAGTTGTTTCAAGTCTGTTTTGTACAGAAATGATGTGTATACTGAATAAAATAGGTGTTCATACTAAATAAAAAAGGTGTTAAGACTAAATAAAGCAAGTGTTCAGACTAAATAAAATATGTGTTCAAATAAAATAAAAACAAATAAGAAAAAAACAGAAAAGAAAATCATAAAAACAGAAGTAAACAAATTTTAAAAATAAAAAACTAAAAAAATTCAAAAAACCAATTTGACATTTATTTTGGATTTTTATATATTTTTTTGCATTCTACTTTGAAATTTTTTGGATTTTTTTAATTTTTCGAAATAAAAAAACCGGCAACCCGGACCCGCCTCAAATGTGTCGGTCTGCCGACCCTTGGGCCTAAGACGAGTTGCAACCGGCCTACAAAATTTGAACTTGTGGAAACTCGGCCCAACCAACCCATTGGACCGGCCAACCCATAGACCGAACAACCCATTGGATCGGGCAGGTTTGGATCGACCCGACCCGGATCGTCCCATTGTCAAATCACTATCTGATGGTCATATTAGATGTTTCAAGTCTATTTTGTACAGAAATTGTGTGCATACTGAATAAAATAAATGTGCATACTAAATAAAAAATGGTGTTCAGACTAGTTGTTTCAAGTCTGTTTTTTCACTGTTTTAAGTCTAATCTGCACTACATAAGAATGTGCTAATACTAACTAAGAATATTATCATACTAACTACTCTGATAGTCATACTAACATCTCAGGTGGTTATACAAACTTCTCTGATGGTCATACTAACCTTGATGATAATACTAACATCTCGGATAGTCATACCAACTCCTCTGGTGGTCATATTAACATCTCAGGTGGTTATACTAACTACTCTGGTGGTCATACTAACCTCTCATGTGGTAATACTAGCGATGCTTTTCAATGTTTTCATCGATTCATCGATGTTTTTCAACCACTCATCAATGTTTTCATCAATTCATCGATGTTTTTCAATGTTTCATCGATTCATTACTGTTTTTCAATGTTTTCATTGATTCTTTTTTTATTTTCAGCGATTCATCAATGCAAACCTAACATTTATCGATGCGAAACAACATTTCATCGATGTTTTTTAATGTTTTCATCGATAAAGAAAAAAAGAAAAGCAAGAAGAAATATTCAGTTGAGTGAAAAAAAATAAGTTCAAAAAAATAAGACAAAATAAGAATAAGACAAAAGAGAAAAAGGAGAGAGAGAGTTTTGTCTTATGCGGGATACAAGTATGAGATATGAGATTACATGTACTGAAATAATTTCTCTATAGACAAATATACAAAATAAAAATCTAACGTAAGATAGACTATTCTGAAAACGTTTGTAAATGATTCAAATTATAATTTTTGATCCCGAAGTTTCAATTGAGTTGCTCAATAAAGCTTTCATATTGAAATTTTGTAGGAAATTAAATTTCGTGATTTTTAGAATTTGCTATTTTTTAATATTTACAAAAACGGTCGTGAAGAACATTTTTAAATATAAATATGGTTGCTTTTAAATCTTTAAAAATATCTAGCAATCTCTAAAAATCACAAATTTGATTTCCTAAAATATTTAATTATGAAGAATTTATTGAGCAACTAAAATTTTTGTTTTGGACAAAAAAAAATTATATTTTGAACCGTTTGCATTTTGACCCGAGGTGCAAACATTTTCGAAATAGTCTCTCTCTAAAACATATATTTATATATGACAAATTTTAACATACATTATGTTTTATCTATTTATGAATGTATGACATTTTATTATGTTTAAGATTTTAAGAAATAATGCTAAAAGATAAATATACAAATACATAAACATTCCATTATATACAGTGGCAGACCTATACTTGGGCAAGTGCCCGTGCTTGATTTAAAAAAAACGCGAATTTTAGTGTATTTTTAGTTATTTTGGTAGTGAAAAAATGAGTTTTTAATGATATTAGTGGATTTTAACGGGTTTGTGCCCGGGCTTGATCTCAACCTCAGTGCCCGGGCTCAATTGTGCCCGGACTTAAAAGGCCTCTGGATCCGCCCCTGATTATATATACAGACATCAACATACATGCTACAAAAAATAAATTATGATTCTTTTAAATTAGCATTCTCTCCTGATTCTTTTAAGAAAAATGTTCTGACAATACGCTTCATTGATACATAATCGATATGTCCGTCGTTGATTAACATGCATAACAAAGCGCTTAACATGCATAATTTTGTTTTCAATACAAAATAGCATGCAACTGAGCTCGAATAACATGCATAACAATACGTTTAACATGCATAATGACACGCGTATCGATTACGTATCAGTGAAATGTATCCGTCTATCACCTCTTTTTTTTTTAAACTAACATTTTTTAATAACAATCGCCATGCCAGTAAAAGATAGATCCGTTATAACACTAGTTTCATGTAATTGTCGTCCTTATGTATGGCATACGAACTGGTATTTATCTGTCAGTATCGCATTAATCATTTTTACTGTCATGCGACTATTGAGTAATTAATCAAGTTGTTGATTTTTAAAGTGTCATTTTCTAAACATCACAGATTTCTAAAATTGCTCCTGGTCAATTTACATGTCTCATCACTTGCATCTAAATTTTGATTTTCTTGATTGCAGATATGGTTGGAAACTTGGAATTAGTATTCTCTAGAATA
The DNA here is from genome assembly GCA_964058865.1 of Eleocharis quinqueflora. Taxonomy (NCBI): domain Eukaryota; kingdom Viridiplantae; phylum Streptophyta; class Magnoliopsida; order Poales; family Cyperaceae; genus Eleocharis; species Eleocharis quinqueflora. The sequence goes on from CAXKVX010003820.1 coordinate 17,756, forward strand.
CTTTGATGAAGTGAATTAGCAATCAAACGACTTACACAATGTTGAAATTTATTCATGGAAATTAATGGCTAGATGTCATGAAATGGCAATCAAAATAGCTCACACAATTTTGAAATATGTACGTACGAATCTCGAGATGATAAAAACCATTAAATTATACTACTTCATGAAGGTGAAATAGAATTTGTTTCCTCTGAAATTAGAATACATGTCCGCCTCCTGATTCTCAATGGTGCTACAGCGTTTTTGACCTACCCGCACAGTAATTGCTACAGCGTCGCTACAGTGTCCATTCAGTAAAACTGTCTATTTTCTCCTGAAATTTTTGACCATTTCAGGAGATATGGACTCGGTGAAATACCCCATCCAATATGAATTCCTATGATTGTATTATATATATAATATACTTTTGAACTTAGTTGACTGATTTTTTTAATATTGGAAATTAAATAAATAAATTATTTTTAAATGGAAAGAATATTTGAAAAGCTTCAAAAATAGAAAAGGTCGGTGTTATGAACACCGGCCCCAAAAAAGGCAAAATGGACAGTATTACGAATACCGTCCATTTGATTTTTAATTTGAATATGAATTATTTTTATAATTAACCTAAAAAAATAAAGAATAACATCTATATTACTGAATTCAAATCTTTGACGATAATGATGTTATTTTACAATTTACGTTCAGACGTGTTATTTAGAGCAATGCATTCAAAGGGTAGTAAGAAATTCAACAGAACAAAAAGAAATTCTAAGTACCTCTGAACGTATGCGTCTAGATGTTAACATGCGAATGTGAATGTTTAAAAATAAAGTCATTATTGTCAAAGATTTGAATCCAGGATTATAAAAATAATTCAACCTAATGTACGTGAATATTTTATTATTAGAAAATATTAATATTTTAATTCATGAGTATTTAGGTAAGTATTTGTAACGACTTTAGCTGTACTCGTCGGGATCGTAATTAAGTTTTTTTTATCGTTGCTAGTCATCGAGCTGTAGATATCCGAGTCTAGTTCCACTAACGACGAAATTCCACGTGGATCGTATGCGTTTTCGAAAACGAAACGGAATACGGTAGCAATTTTGGTTGCCGTTTCCAAAACAAAACGGTAGCGAAACAGATATTTTTGCCGTGTTAGAATACGAAACGAGAACGATTTCGTTGGATTTCGTTTCGTATTTTCGTATAGCTGTTTTGGTACAAGACCCCACGTGAGAGGCTGTCACTTCTGTCGTCTCGGTCGAATGTTTTTTTTTTTTTTATTTGAAGCCCTTAGACCTTAGTCATAATTTCTGTCCAATGCCTTGATCTGTCACTTCTCTGTCTCTACTTTTATTTTGATGTTAACCACCTCTACTTTCTCTCTCGATAAAATCAAGGCACAGGTGGAGGTGGGGCCCATTTGAGGAGACCATGAACAATACGCGCATTCTCTCTCTCGGCACCAAACGAGTTTTACGCGTATTGTCGTTTATTCTGTTTTGATAAACGATACGAAAATGAAATTTTTTTTTCTGCCGTTAACTAAACGATACGAATACGATACAAAAATTTGGATCGTCAACCTAAACGGCACGAAAACGGCCTGACCAAAACCGTGGTCGTTTATCACGTTTCTCAGGTCTAGTTCCACCGCGTCGAGTCTGATTTGCGATCAGAGAAACGAGCGATTCAAAATTGAATATGACGCAAGCTCGTGATCAAAATTATTAATTAAGACATTAGTTGAAAATGGAGCTAAATTTGAGATGTGCATTCATCCGACCGCAAATCAGATTCGACGTCATGGAAGTAGAGTCGGATATCTACAGCTCGATGTCTTGCGACGATAAAAAAAAACTAATTACAGTCCCGGCGAGCGTAACCGAAGTTGCTACAAAAAAATATTACGTATGGTTAGCATTTTTTACTATTTTTTGTAGCAATTGCGGCTATGCTCGTCGGGATTGTAATTATTTTTTTGATGTCGTAAGCCATAGAGCTGTAGATATCCCAGTCTACTTCCATCACGTTGAGTCTAATTTGTGGTCGGAAGAATGTGCATCTAAAATTTGACACCATCTTCAACTTATGTCTTAATTAGTCATTATTATCATGAGTTCACGTTTGAATTAACTTTGAATCACCAGTTTCTCCGATCGCAAATCAAGCTTGAAAGCGGTGGAAGTTGACTCGAATATCTATATGTTGATGGCTTGCGACGATAAATAAAACTAATTACAATCCTGACGAGCTCAACTGAAGTTTGTAGAAAAATGCTAATCATACTTGATATTTTTTTGTAACAACTTCAGCGATGCTCGACAAGACTGTAATTAGGTTCTTTTTGTCGTCGCAAGTCATAGACCTGTAGATATCCGAGTCTACTTTCACCGTGTCTATTTTGATTTGCGGTCAGAGAAATGTGCATCTCAAATTTGATTTGATCTTCAACTTATGTCTTAATTAGTAACTTTTATCATGAGTTTGCGTTAAAATCGATTTTGAATTGCTCGCTTCTCCGATCACAAATCAGACTCGACGCGATGGAATTAGACTCGAATATCTACGACTCGATGACTTGCGATGATAAAAAAACTAATTACCATTCCGATGAATGCAACTGGAGTTGTTACAAAAATACCTAAATACAACCCAAGTCATATATTAAAATATTAATATTTTTAATAATAAAATATTCAACGCAGATCAAAGTTGAAAAATGGAAGTTTTCAATTGGACGGTGTTGGCAACACCGTCCATTTGAGTTTTTTATTGACCGGTGTTCGTAATACCGTCCGTTTCTATTTTTGAAGCTTTCCAACTAATTTTTTGTATTAATATAATTAATTAATTTTTTCTATTATCAGAAAATTCGGCTTAGTTGCCACACATGTCATGACATGTCGCTTTTTTTTAATGACATCATGCATGATTCTTTTGACGACATTGCACATGCTAGCAATATGTGGGATAACATGATAAAATTTTGTTTTTTTCTTTATTTTTTCCATTTTACATTTTAGTAGAAACCAGTTTAAGCCTAAAAAATAAAAAATGAGAAAAATTGCATGAAGCATGATAGTTTTTTACGGAGTATTAAATGATATTGAAATTGAATCACATCAATGACACAACTAATTTATATATATTCAAGAACATGGCTATAAAATCTTTTCTATTTTAAGTTCTTTTTATAAATTTATTTGAGGTTTTATTGTTAATATTGTCAAAATAAACATTGTCAAAACATTTCTCCTCTTTAGTTGCATAGAGTGAGATGATTGTGGTCAGTTCAAAATATTACTATTTAAAAACTTTAAGTTGATTAATTCTGTTAGAATATATTAATAAGCAAGTCTTTGTTATTAAGTACTCTCCTATTGATACAATGCATGTGTATTTCAAATGTCATGTAAAGTTGTGGACGCTTTATATTAAAAATTATAATTAATTCTGTGCTATTGTGTTAGCTACAAGTATTACAAAAGTTTTGTATAAACACTTCTTTTTTTCTTTTTTCTTTTTTGAGATATTTTTAGTTGTTGGTCTAGACAATTTCACATATGCGCATGAATTGAGAAATGATGATGTTAGTTCTTCTTGGCGCTTGGCACTTGGCACTCAAACTACAAAATCAGCATTAAATTTTTTTCTGAGGTGTAAAAATGATGCATTAAATTTTATGAGGTATTTGCAATTAATTTATTATTAGTGAGTCTGTTATGAATAAAAATATTAAATACAAATTAATTACAATCGTAGATTATCATCAATAATTAATTGTAAAATCAAATTTTTTATCTGTAGTTAATCAAGTTAAAATTGATTTGTAAAACTATTAGCCATTTATTATTATTGATTTTGAAAAAAAGAAGTCTTGAGAAATAAAAAAAAACATAATGGACATTTTCTGTCCATTTGTATTTGCCAGTTGCACATGTCAAGTTGCATGTATGATCACAAATTTCTCATGTCTATCCTTGCACAAAAGTAAAACCTTAATAAATTATAAAAGTCAAAATACAATCCACATACATTAATTATCGACTTTTTAACTATTAGAAACAACCGACTACAAATATTGAAAGTGAAATAATCTTTGAAAATTTTTCAGGAAACATGAGATAATATTATTTAGTTATTTGTGTTCCCTTTTCAAGCTTCAACCACCTGTCCCTTTCTATTTATTCAATTCTTTCATTGTCGCACTTTTTGATTTGAACTTTTTGCTGAGCATGGTAGAAAAACCGTTTCTATATACGGTTATATATGTTGAATAATCAACTGCATATTACGAGAGAAAAGTTATTTGAAAATTTAAAATTCGATCCTAATATGACAGAATTAAGTGATTCTTAGTACCTGTGTGGAAAGTTATTTGAAAATTTAAAAATAACATTAAATTATAGATGTATTTTTAAATTTTAATATACTATCGTGTTTATAGGCACTACTAGAATTTTCGTCATTAACAAGATTAGATGTTTGATCAATAACAGTATAATAGTAGAAGCCAAACCCGATTGGAGAATGGGGAGAGCAGTGGTGATTCCCTCTGTTGACGGTTGGAGCACCATCAGCCGTCGCAAACATGGCCTCAAACCCAAACCCTTTCAACCATACCCTAGCCCCTCTACACATTACACCTATCTAGCCTATAAAGACACCATCCCATACCTCTCCCAGTGCATTACTTCACACTTCCAAAAAGCAAACCCCATGTCACACTACAAAAATCCTTAGCAACTAGGCAACACGCGCCAGCCCTGCAGTCATTCTTCCAAACCCAGTAACCTCTCATCCAACTTACCACCGTCAGTTGCCATTACTCTAAAACACCTCCACTCCCCATCCTACTCTCAGGTAGCTGCCATGCCTCCTTCACCAAAAGCCAAAGGTGGACCAAGCAACTCCTACCATCGAACGACCCCACGCCAACTCAAACGGCCAAGGATAGATGACGACTACAAAGCAATGTCGCAGGTAGAATTGCGCACCTTCATGAGCTGGTTGTCGTTCCCACCGAGCAAAACCCACGCAGCATGGAAGGGGCGGTGCCTCGACTGTTATGTTGTTGACCACCATCCAGGAGCATATGGTTTGTCGTCGCTGCCGCAGGCAGGGCCATCCCGCTAAGGACTACCCAGGCCGCACAATCATTCCCTCTCGGCCAGCCGAGTTGGCACCACGTGGCAGCAAGAGTATGCCATACAAGAGGCCACATTCAGTTCACGTTCACATCCACGAAACCCCGAATTTAACCCATGAAATCTAGCGACTCAAGCAGGTTCTAGTGGTCGATGCTCGCTTCCTTCGTGCTCACGACTTGGAAAAGGTACACACAAACTTTAGGAAGGAAGCCCTGCCTCACGGAGACATGGAAATAACTCAGCTCGATACCCACAAATACCTTATCATGCTACCCCCAAAGCTGAATCGTACGAAATTCATGACCGAGCTACACCCCAGTCTTGGCCAAAAGGGATATTTGTGGTATCCCTAGTCGCCACAATGCTCCGGGAGACCGATTGAGCTATAATTTAAGGTGTGGCTAAGGCTACATGATCTACCAATCTATTTATGGTCCTTGGAGCATCTCACCTACGCCACGTCGAGTTTTGGTCTAATCATTGACCACGCAAATCTCCAAACAACATCCTCCATCCAATACCTGGATATTCAGATAGCTTGTCCTGATCTTGGGCTCATCCCGAATGACATCTTTTTGGTGGTTCTCGACCTTTGATCGAGAATCCCTGTGGAGGTTCGCAGATGGGTAGAAGAGCCATTCCACTTCTATATCCCGTCGGACACTACTCCTGAGGAGCAGGTATATCGCAGGATGGCACATAAATTGTTCAATGATAATGATGACAGCAACATAACAGTCACAACCACCACTTAGCATCTCGATGACGACCCAATTGACCTCCTGCCGAAAAAGCCTTTGACTGGCCATGCAGCAAGAAGTTTCTGGCCGAACTCCTTCAAGCAGCACCCGTGGACTCGGTAGACAACTTCTGCAGGCGGCTCATCGAGGAAAAAGCCAGAAAGGAGCACGATGGCAACAGAAGGAAAACAACAGAATAACGCCAACTGGAACTCTCCAGTTCGGACGGTACTGCAGTGGACTAGAAAATTCAAAAAAAAGAGGGATACACGATCAAACCTGGTCTCAATGACAGCTGGGCTCCAAAAGCAACTGGAAATGTACCCAATACGGGACTGCGCTAGCCTATTCACTCAAGGTTCTAGAAAGGGACACGCTTGAGGCCTTAAAGCTGCTCACAGAGACAGCTGGGTCGCAAAAGGCCAAAACTCTGCTGAACCTGTTTCTGGAAAACCTAGTACAGGCCTTAAAGCTGCGAATGTCAGTGAGGCAGCTAAGGTCCAAGACCAAATCATAGGACAAGGGCCCATTGAGCGTCGACCCGGTAAGGAACTGGCTGTGCAGCTCTCCCCCAAGCAAAAACAATATGGGCTGAAGCTAATGCAGGCTGCTATTAACTCATCTAAGCCTCCTGCAACCCGATTCTTAGACATGGAAGTCCATCTCAGGGACAACTCGCAGGCCGTATTTCCCCCAATTTAAACCCTGCCCCACCCAGCCTAGAACTCCCCAAGCTCTGCCCCACCTCGACTCTCCAGCGCACCCATAAGTATTACACCCAACACCATCATCTCACCAGCCTCCCAGCCCGATCCGAATCACACATCCGACCCAATATCACACCCCGGCCTGATTAACCCAGACCCGATTCCTAGCTCTGCAATCATCCCTCCCAATCCTTCCCAGCCCCTCTCGCCTACCCTTGACACTGTAATGTCCGATGCGACTGACTCGTCCCTCTCGCATAACACCAGCACACCACCCCCACCCCCACCCCCAACAGTCAGGCCCTCGAGCCGCATCGTAAACCAAGTCCCAACAGTTTTTTCAACTGCCTCTGACCTCCTTCTCCCCCAGCCCTGCAGCAAGAACACAGCCAAGCAAGTCACCCACTGCACCCTACTGCCACCAAAGAGAGAGCGTCCGGGTCGTCAGACCAAAACAATTCACGGACATGATTATTACTCCGGCCAAAGGGAAGCAGGAGGCAAGGAAAATACTCAAATCAAAAGAACACAAGGAGAGTAACGATGAAATTATGCACTGTCTGGATGCCAAAGTCCTCTACACCAAGCCGCTCGCCGAAGAGGATATACAAAAATTGGCTAATTATGTGTAGTTGGCTAATTTCTCTGATGTTCAACACCTTACGGAACAGGAAGGAAGAGACAAGGTAGTAGTCAACAGCAATGAGGATGAACAAGAAGAAAGAGACAAGGAAATAGGCAATGATAATGAGGATAAGCAAGAGCTTCACGTCCATGACAGCGCCGATGCGGCCTTCATGGACGAGGACATATAGAGTCCGTTCCACCGCACTCTAATCTTGATGCATACATAGTTTAGGATACGATGTCAAGAGCATCATCCAATTTTGGTTTAGGATAGTTTTCATTCATGCAATCTGTACTTTCTTGGAATGGAAGGGGTCTAGGGGACCCATCTAAATGTGCGGTGGTTAAAAACGTTTTGCGACCTCAAAACTGTCAAATTGTTTGTCTAGAGGAAACAAAATGGGAGCATGTTGATTACTTTCGAGTACTTCAAGCGTGTCCCCCCCCTGCAAAATTTTCACTACAAACCAGCAACTAACACAAGGGGAGGTATCGTTACGGCTTGATCAAATGATTTTGAATCTTTCGACTCTTACGTTCACACTTTCTCATGCACAATGCTCTTACGTACGCACACGAAAAACTTCATGATCTCAAACGTCTATGGACCAATAGATGACTCACTTAAAACACAGTTCCTAGATGAACTTAGGGAAATAAGAAAACTGAATGATTTACCATGTATACTTTTAGGTGACTTCAATTTGTTCAGGACACCACAAGATACTACTGGAAATTCATTCAACAGAGGAATAGCCCTCGAGTTTAACCATTGTCTTGATGAGCTAATGTTGTCTGAAATCCAACTACAAGGAAGGTCTTACACATACTCCAACAATAGACCCCATCTGACACTATCGAAACTGGACAGAGTCTTCCTCTCTGAGCACTGGTTTAATCCTCTCAGCCACCTTCACAAATATACACTCACGCAAACTCCGTCAAACGTCTCCGACCACATACCTCTCAAATTAACGAATCATTAAATCCCTCAAAGAAGATTAAAAGCCTTCAAATTTGAAAGGTTCTGGTGCAATTTTCAAGAAACACAACAAATCATCAACAAAGCATGGAATATCCCCAATCCCTCCAATATCCTAGCAATTGACTACCTAAGACGGTTGAACTCTACCAGACGAGCACTAAAAATTTGGGCAAAGGAAAAATTTGCACTCACGGACACCCTCTTAGCAAGAACTAGAGTGTTGATACAAACTCTCAATAAAGTAGAGGAAAGGCGTGACCTAACACACTCGGAATTCTTATTTCGTCTTAAGCTTAAACAACACGCCTTCGCCCTTGCACTGATCGAAGAACATAAATGGCAACAACGCTCTTCGGTACTGTCACACCCCAGAAATATTGGGTAGCTTAGGGGTGTTAATCCCGCCACGTGTACTTGTTTACAAGTACACGAAAGGCTTAATTTATTATTATATAAACAAGATGATCTTAGCAGATTTTATATAAATAGAGGAACAACACACACAGTGAACACAATACATGAACATCCAACAAGCAAATATATATATATATATAACGGTGCCCTTGACAAAATTTACAGCGGAAGCTAGAGAAATGTAAAATACATACAAAGAGATCAGTCTCATCAAAGGATGTAAGGCCGATCCTCGCTAACCTACTACAAACTACTCCTAATCAAACGAAATATAAGAAACAAAACAGACCGAAGATCTACAAAACGGAAGGCACCGGGACTCCATCCTAGCGCGCTCCTCTTGGACTTCAAAATGACTCCTGCTCCTTACCTGGACCCCACAACCAACCGTGGAACGTGAGATAAAATCTCAGTGTGGATTAAGGTCCAGCCTTTGGGTTTATATCCGATTCGATTTGGACCATACACATTTAGAAACCTACTTATATTAAATTTCACTACACCTAATTTAGTGTAAGTCAACCATACTTCCATTTAGTTGGTAGCTTATCTAAATAAGACGATACGAAAATAAACCCAAAAGATATATGAGGAATAGTATGTATATACTTAGTAAGGAATGTTATCAAATCTCCCGATCAAAGGAATGAATTTGTCAATTGAAAACCCCGAGTGTAGGACATCAGGATTCGCCCCCTTAGACGGGTCACGGGATCGCGCCGCCAATCTAAAGGTATCGTTAGACGGGTCACAGGATCACGCCGCCAATCTAACTTAATTCTGAGTTTCCAGAACGAAACGCCCTGGTAAAAGCATGAGCGGCTACAAAAAAAGCACACACTCGGTCAAAGAGCGAACCGAGATGCCTACCCTTACCAAAATAGAAAATAAGGAAAATAAATACTCGGTCTCAGCCGTCATACGGAAATAAGGAACCGACTACCCGTTTGAAAAGAATATAATAGAATGGAAACTCCCTGTACCAATTGAGGGCCAAAGGGGAGTCCCAGACTTCCTCTGTACCAACTAGGGGCCAAAGGAGGAAGACCTTCGAATATTAGGAGATCCCGAAATATCGGCTAATAGAAAATATATATAAAGAACGGAATAGCTCCAATACCTCACATATGACACGCATACTCTAAACTGAGAACCGAAACCTTAATCACTCAAATGAGGAGATATTATAGTACTAATTGCTAGTAAGGATATTGAAAATAAAACTCTCTATCTGGCACTACGAGCCATCAAGTGATGGACATCGTTGGTGAGAAGTGATCGCGTGTCCTTAAAGACATCCCGACGAGTGGATCCCACGAGCATTGAGCTTGCGTACGTAATCCAGCCGTCACGATGCCTTCAGACTACACCCAAACTAAATCTCACCGGCCCGACTCTCATCACTCCCGACGAAGTACATATAGTATTGAATACGCATTCTACCTATAAGTATTCTAATAACCTATACGATCCGTATATCGGATCTTACATGCAATCATGAAGTGCAGATGACATGCAATGCAGGTTAGTCTCAACTTATGGTACAATTACCGGTATGCATAAATGACAGTTCAAATTCTACGGGCCTGATTAATAGTTATTGGTAAATTTGGTATCGCAGTTCAGTTTAGGTAGGTCTGGTAGGTCCTAGTTATAAAAGAAAGGGATATAGACCCCAGGAACCACACTTGGGATAGCTGGAGTGATACGCAAAGTCGACTCTACTCCGGGGGCAGCTCTGAAGCGTCCGCGCCTGTATCAGCGTCGACAGCGTCAGTAACGGCTTCGTCTCCCGCGAGTGGATACGAGTCGGCTAAATCTCCTAATTTAGTGATCGGATCGTATTTAGTTAGATTAAACATTTGAGTTTAAGAATCTAGGCGCTTGAGACGTCCTTGATGCTCCTAACTTAATTCACTTGTTATTTCTACTTGGTCAAATTTCCGTGCAGTGTCCTTGCTGCACGGTGAGTACATGAAACATAGATTTATGAGTTAATCCAGGTGTGTTACTAACCCCATTAATTATTTGACGTCATGTCGATATTGTATAAAACATCAATAAAGAAACAACGCGATGAAAGCAGGTTATAAATTCAACCACTTTTATCTTGGACTTTTAATCAAACTAGGCAAAAAATGAAATAAAATATTCTAATAATTATATGTGCATATTATTATTGTGCTCATAGAGAAAGGGATAAATATATATTATCTCATTTAATTATTTACTTAGTCATACTCGTGTGTTTCAAGTGTAATTAGGTACCTTGTATTCGATATGATATAGAGAAATTGATCAATATATATATTGATATATAATATTACTTGGCCCAAATTTTGTTGGTGGTGGATGATAACTTTTTAATATACACGTGCATGTATCATATATAACATTTATTTATATATATAGTTACTTAATTAGTAAATCATGTTATTATACTTATGTATATATGTATATACTTAATTGTATAGTAAATTAAATCGTTACGCATATTCTAAATCTTTAAGTTATTTGCTACTAACGTCATCGTATCTAGCCCAACTATTCTATCTATATATCTATATCGTATAATATTCGCTTTAGTATTGTGATACATATAGTATAGAAAAATATAGAAAATATACAAAATACAAAGAAACACAAGTTGATCCATTTTTAGTTTACATTTTATTTTGTGTTAATCATGTGGGATCAGAAATCCGTACTCGTGCATCATAGCCGTAGCTCGTGTTGCACAGACTTTTAGTCGTCATTTCCCAATTTATACCTTTCTCGGTCCTTTATTCCTCGGGTCTAGTTACTAAGTATTATGGGTAGGGCCACCGTTTGTGTAGTATCTGTATTTTACCCATTTCGGCCTAAACAGGGCCCAAGCCCAAAATACCTAGTACTATATCGTTTTATGTAAGGGTCCGTTATTTTTAGTTATATAGCATCTGTAGGGTCAGGGGGTCCAAAGGCCGAAAGCCCATTTTTATTCATTTAAATTCCAACCGAGGCCCGATCTTATTCTTAATTTATTTACAAGTCCAATAAGGAAATTTAGTTATATTGAATTCAGCAAGAACCTATTGGGCCTCAGTGGCCCAAAATCAAGTTATTATCCAAAGTCCAGTCATCACTTCTGGCTTTACACTTTCTCATAAAAACAGTGAGGTCCAGTACCAAGCTTGACTACACTGGTGCTGGCAATACCAATGCAACAGTAACAGGGGTACGAATTTGGTATGGTTCCATCTAAATCAGTCAACACCGTCTCAACCCCCATTTCAATTATTCAACTTAATTTCCAAAGCAAGTCAACAATTCAAGGTTTTCAGTAGGGTAGCTGTGCATCACTGGTGTCCTTAGGTTAACTGAACCAAAAACCAGCAAGACCAAGTAACGGCAGGACAGATCATTATAAAGTCACAAAGACTAACAGTTTAGGCACGTCAGTGGCTCGATGGCCACTGCCATCAGAGTGCACTGAGTACAACAAGGAGATCGGACCTCTCTACAACTCATCATAACAAGTAACAAGATATCAAGAATCTCAAAGCAAAGCACAGTAACAACAAATCATTGAAATTAGTTCATTGCGTTTACTAGTAAGAGCAAGAGCCGCAACGGTCACGAGAAGGGTCAGCACTGCACCACCCCCGCTCTGCCGGTCCCTCTTCCTTTTGCTAATAAACGATTAAATCGGGTATTCCTCTTTGAATCAGGTAAGCAAAAAAAAAAGAAAGAAGGCTAATCTCAGCGCATGAGACCAAGTAACGTAAAGAGGAAGGATTGAGGGCAGGCGTCGAGATTTATAGACGAGGCGACAGGGTGGTGCTGTAGTGGGGTGCATGTCATCTATTTGTCATTCGTCAGCCAATGGCCTCTACGTGACGTGTTTTCCACGGGTCGAAAAGTGGGCACTCGAGTGCTTAGATCGAAGGTCAAAGACCGAGACAAGGTGAAAGAAGAGAAGTGTCGCAGGGACAGTAAAGGTGGGTGCCAAGTCAAGGAAGAAGGGACAGCCAGAGAGATCGAAATAGTACAGGTCATAAATGAGAGCTGAGGTGTCCGACAGAGAAGAGGGAGGAGAGCCGAAGGAAAGAGAAGATTGGGGTAAAGTTCTATAGACCAGAGAGAAAAAGGGTGAGTGAGGAAGTCAAAAAGAGGTTAAGAAGAGACGGGAAAAAGAAGGAAAAGAAAAGGGTGAAGGGATTCGTCGGAAAGAGAGAGAGAGGGGTAATAATTAGGGGTGTCGGTGGGATCCTTTGTGTCTTTACTTGTGCGACGGATCAATTTAAGAGGAACTGTATCAATTCGTTACACAAAGGACCACTCCATTTTGGCACAGAGGAAGAGGAGTAATGGGCTGTCGGCATAGGAGAGTGTGCCCGCATGGAAAAGAGGAAACGATATAGGGAAGAGGAGAGATAGGTGATCTCACGAATTTTCTGTGGCGTTTGTTTGAGGATTCTTCCTGTGATGAGTTGCTGTCGAGTGGTAAAACGACCCATTGAGTCACTTAATCTTGCATACGCGCACCTGTTCGTGTACAGGGATCTTAAAGCCCATAATTATAACCATGTAACGGGTCATTTAACTCGTTTCACATTATTCTAGCTTTAGGTTCGGCTTAAGTGTTTTTATTTGTTATATTGGTAAAGAAATTAAGATGGAAAGAGTTTGAAAACTAACGAAGTGGGTATAGTTTAATTTGGTAACATTTTATAGTTACATTTTTTTTTTGCCTAATTAGAAATTTATTGTGAGTTAATTTTAATTAAATGTACACGTAAGAATTGTAGAGAACCAAATTAATTGTTTAATTTGAGATTGGTTATATAGGAGAAATTGCTCATTAAATGATGTTAATTATTGAAATTTTGCATAATTCGATTTTTAATTTAATATTTTTGTTATATGGTAATTATTTGATTAATGCATGTGTAACACATGAGTCATGACTATATATATATATATAATTTTTATCTTATGGCCAAATTTTCATTAATTTCTTACTTTTGATCCAAAGTTTTCACTATGTACACGGTTCTATTATTTTGATCTCCATTAGTAGATCTAGTTAGTCTATTAGAATTGTGGAAATCTGATATAAAGTTGTATAGTAATTATATACATGATTTAGCTTGCGCATTTGTACACGTATTGTATATATTTTATTTTTCTTAAAATTGTTAGCGTATATATACATATTGCGTTAGTTTTAATTTCTTCAGAGAGCTTTTATCTATGAATTTTAAATTCTTACGAAATTTTGTAAGTTACGTAACAAGAAAAGCTTTAAAATTTTCTTAAGTTAGTTTATCGTTGAGAATTAAATAAATGATAAATTTCGAGTTTGGATAGACAATTATTCAATAAAATGATTGTTCAAAATGGCGGGTTTTACAGGTACGTTGGCTCAAACTGAGAGATAACAACACTAAATATTTCCACTCAATTGCCACCAAACGCTTCACAAGCAATCACATTCACTCAATACAAGTCGATGAATCAACGATCATGGACGAAACAACAATTGCACTAGCATTCTCTAAACACTACAAGGACATCTTAGGGGAAAAAGAAAGCACCAATCACATGGAAACAATAATAGCAAATCCAGAACTTGCACACCAAATGGAATCACTCCACGAAGAATTCACCTATGAGGAAATTAATAAAGTAGTGTTCAATCTAGCAAAAGGAAAAGCTTGTGGCCCAGATGGATTTCCGGCTGAGTTCTTCCAACAATACTGGACAACCATAGGAAATACAATTTTGCACTAGTTTCCTCCTTTTACAGAAATGAACTCGACTTATGGAGATTAAATCAGGCTTGTATCACCATAATACCTAAACATGAACACGCCCTAACAATAGACGACTATAGGCCAATAAGCATTATCTCAACAATCATTAAAATAATATCCAAACCACTAACAGATAGACTCCAATCTCTTCTACCCCACCTAATCTCGAAAAATCAGACGACTTTCATCAAAGGGCAAAGCCTAATGGAAACCTTCTTGGTATCCAGGGAATCTCTTATACTAAGGAAAATACTTAAAATTCCAACCATCCTATACAAAGTAGACTTCAAAAAAGCCTTCGATACAGTTTCCTGGGACTTCATTCGGAACTTACTCAAGGCAAAAGGATTCCCACCTAAATGGATACAATGGATCAACAATCTACTTATATCCTCGTCTTCCTATGTGATTGTAGGCCCCACCTTCTACCATCAAAGAGGAGTACGCCAAGGGGACCCGCTATCCCCCTTATTATTCATTCTAGTGGCAGACTATCTGCAATCACTTATTACGGTAATCGCCTCCAGATCTATGAGACCGCTCTCACTACCAATGACAGGATACCAATTCGCGGACGACACGCTACTCATTTCAGATGCCCACCCAGAAAGCCTACGAGCACTCATGAATATACTCCACAAATATGCCAGAATGACAGGCCTATCAATCAACCCCTTGAAAAGCTCTTTCGTACCCATCAACGTACCTCAACATTTACACAGTGTAGTTCAGAACATCCTCCAATGTAGTGCAGCACATTTCCCAATTAAATATTTAGGACTACCTCTTACTATGTCCAAGCCCAAAAAAGACATGTTTCTACCCATTCTGGATACCATCCAATCTAGGCTTGGCAATTGGAAAGGACAAATCCTATCCAAAGGAGGCAGGCTCACGCTTATCAACTCAGTCATCAATGCTCTCCCAATTCACTACACGCAGGCTTTTCTACTTTCGGCTTGGCTAATTAAACATATTGAACGAACAAAAATGATATTCTTCTGGAAAGGACAGGACACCCCAGCACAGGGGGCGTGCCTCATTAATTGGCAAACAATCTGTCTACCTAGGAAACATGGAGGTCTTGGAGTAACAGACTTGAAATGTCTAAATAGATCTCTGCTGTTGAAATGGTTATGGACCATTTACCAAAATCCCGCCTCCACTCTCTCAAAGATCATTCACAACAATTACTTCCTGCCCTCATCCCATGACCCAATTGATATGCAATTACAGAAGAAATACCCATCATTCTTTCTTCCGGAAATACTATCAATGTTGCGAATTTTTCAAACCTCCACATACCTCCAAGAAGATAGGACACTCAAATGGAGATGGGGCCCTAATGGGCAATACTCCTCAAGAACATCCTATGCATTTCTCATAAACCCCGGAATAATAGATCACCACCATACAATGCTATGGAGTATTAAAGCACCGCTCAAAACACGAATCTTTCTGTGGATGTTAATTAAGGGAAAATTACCCACAAAGGAGGCTCTCCGAAAATGGGGTTTGATTCTCCAGGATCACCTATGCGTTCTTTGCCGTACTAATGCAATAGAAACACAAACTCACCTATTCCTGACATGCCCATCTACAAGACGGATATGGAACCAAGTGGTCCAGAACTTCACTCCACCTACCTCGGACGACTTCCTCACGTTCTGGTTGACCAACAAAGCAAACTGGAGCCAGAACAATCACACTTCATGAGAATCCGCGATGTTGGCAACACTAGGTGCATATGGAAGGGAGAAACCGGCGGATCTTCTCCTCGACGTCAAGGCCAACAACGCTCTTATCTATGGAAATCCTCCACGAAGCAAGAAATTGGACTAGCATGCTAGGAAAATCTTGTAATCACTTAATACATAGTTCATAATAATAACCTCGAGGGGACTTATGTAAATAAATAATATAACATTTTCTTTGTTTTAATGAAAATTTTAAGTTGGGCGATGCCCACTTTCCTAAAAAAAAAAAGGTTAGATGTGTTTTTTTACGCGGTAAGTTTGGTTTCTACGAAAATATAGAAACTTGATGTGTGGCATATATTATTTTCGTGAAAAATGCACAGAACGAATGATTCATTCAATAAAATTGTTGTGTTACACAGAAATAAAACCTCACTCCTTTGAAAAATACTTACCCTGGCCCAGGCCATAACATAGTTCATTACGTAACTTTTATCTTTATTCAAATTTGCTACAAATCACAAGTTGCCATGTGTCACTCATTGGTGGGGTTTGTGGAGAAGACATATATAGATTGTACTTTATATTATTTCATTTGAGCCTTTCACTTAAATCAAACGATTCAGCTTTGTGAAGACATGAAGTTGTAATGTTTCCTTAATTTCATGGACCTTAGACAAATATTGTTAGAATGATCTTAATCATTTGAGCTTTGTCAAGTGCTAGTGCTAGTGCATAAGCATTTTTAACAATAACAATTCAAACTTTTGGATCTTAATCATCTAGCTAAAATCACAAACAAGCAAGTACTAATAGAAGTTGAACAAATCAAACGATAAAGTGCAAAGATAGTAAAAAGAGAGAGAGAGAGTAAAGAGCAAGAGAGATCAAGAGAACACAAGAACACGCAATATAACGTTGTTCGGCATAGAAATAAACTAGGTCTACGTCCACGGGACTATCAAAACCAAAACTTTCTCCCGGGACCGATTTCACTAGATCACATGTGTTCTTACAATTGTGGAATCTATCTTTATTTCGTTCTCAACAAGACAACCAATCTTAGATTCCTAAACCTTTGTAAGGGCTACACCGCTCTACAAGTTAAACATGTCTAGTTAACAACACAATCAAGAATGAAGATGAACTACTTGACTACACAATGTAGTTCACCAAACAAAATCAACAACTAAGTGTTCTTAGATCGACAATTAGACAATTTGACTAACCTATCACTCTCTAGATCAGTAAGCTGAAGGAGAAGGCTATTGTGCTTTTTCTGGTGCTCAATTGTGTGCTTGGAAACTGAGGGGAGGCTTTCTTGATCTTTCTGGTTCGAATTTCCAAGGTATATATACGCATGACACATCTTGATATCTTGAAGTCTTGATTCTGCAGAACAGACAACTCGTTCAGAACCCATTGTAATGGGTTGTTGCCTTTTCAATTTTTCCTTTCTCTGCTTGGCTCACTGACTTATGGGCCCTCCTGAACAGGGACACATTGTGATGGGTTGGCAACTCGTTATAACGGGTGTGAGATGCATTATGATAACGCATGGCTTTGTCAGTCTTGTAGAAATTCCCTGTCTTCAGCTCTTCTCCTCTTCAATTCGTTACAAACAGATAGAGAACCTGTTGTGATGGGTTGTCCATGCGTTATGATAACGCATATGGTTCTGCCAGTGTCTAGTTTTTACTCAAGTTACTTGCTCTTGATATTAATGTGATTGTTATGACTTGTATATGCATGTTTGAACATTTGCTTCATCATATTGTACCTATATAAACATGCAACTCACCAATACTCAGTTGTGCAAGGTTAGTACTTGCAAATTGTGAAACAAGAGAAGAGTTTAATACAACAAATATTTCCCTCTCAGATAGTACAAAATTTGACAGATTCCGTTCAAAATATTTTAGATACTTATTATTGTATGCAATATTGAGAAGATAGAAGAGATCAACGAAGATGGCGATGAAGGGATCAAATGAGTTAGAGAAGGTGGTGCTTAGAGATGCGACAGGCTGCTCCGCGGAGGTCGGTAACTCTCAGAGCACTTCTCTTATCTTCTCATCTCTCCGATTGGAATTAGATTTGTATATTTGGATCGAATCTCATCCCATCCCATATCTCATCTGATGAAGGGAGCACACAATGCGACTTGAAGGATATGCATCCTCCATCCTCTCTCTCTCTCTCGCGTGTCTATTGCCCTTTCTTTTTGTTTTCAATTCTTTAGATTATTGCTTGATCGATTTGATTGAAGATCAGCTGAGAATATTAGAGTATTCGATCTATCATTACTACCTGCATTAGTCATTAATATCCACACAACACACTCCTTTTTTATGTGCGATCCTAATTCCTATACTCAGATCACTGCTACTCCTTGCTACTTATAAATATTAATAAATTAATTGATCATCGATTATATATCTTCTTTGAGATTGATTGAAAATTGAGGGAGATGAGTATTGGGGCAAAGTTTGTACACAAATGGGACTATTTTATGTGTGCTGAAAATTGGTACAAAATTTGGACGAATTGTACTGTAGAGATTTTTTGTCATACTACTTTAGTAATTTGAGCCTTTTAAATTTTTTATAGTGAACATATATTACATGATGAAACAAGAGATCATGCAAGATAATTGTGTTTTGCTTTCTTGTTTGTGATCAAAATAAATTGTCAAATTTCAAATGTATTACATACCTCTCTAAGACTCACCAGGTAGTAGTAATGTAATCTACTTTATTTTGAGTTTATTACACTATTATGCATTTTAATGTCTTTGTTGTTGTGTTATCATGTAGTGATAAATGAGGTTCACATGAAATCAACTTCTGATAAGGAAACTTATAATCTCTCTCTCACATTATAATCAATGAATACTTCGCTAGGAAAACTAACAAGTAAGATGCTACTGCGATTGATGGAAATGTGATAGAGAGACTTGTTGGAGATATGAATCAGATGAGATAGATAATTGTTGAAGAGAACAATGTATCGGAGATTTCCAAGGCAATTGTAGTTTAAAAAGAGAATCAAAATAAGTTATAATGGCAAACTATACTTTGAGTCTTTGACACATCAAGGATAAAACTAGTTTTGTTAAACCCTCACAAAAATTTCCAGTTAGTAGTTTTTATACATTTGTTGATTTGCCATAATTTCTCACTTAGAATTGATAAAAAAAAGTGCACTTTCTTTTCAAAGATTATGAGCTAGTATATTAGAATGTCAATTCTGCTTATTATGATTTCTTTAAGAGAAACTTGCACTAAACAAGGAAAAATCCATTGTCATGTTCTATATTTTTCCACCTACCAATACGTAACAGGGCCCATGTACTAATGATTCAAATATAAAACTGTGATTCTCTTTTTGGGTTGTATACAAGAGATTGGGAGCCTCAAGTGGTGAGGCAACCATGAATCAATATTGCGGGGAATCAAACCGAGGCAATCCATAAATATAATAGTTAGTTTGGACATGGATATAATTTTGTACCTAACTCAAGCCTATTCAACTTTGGCTGGCACAAAACACTGTGGGTGTATTCCTTTTGTTTCTGGCCAATTCTTTATTTTGAAAAATAGAATGTTAAACATTTTGTTATTTAGCTATATAGCAGTGAGTGAATAAATGTTATTTGACATGTAAACTTTTTATACTACTTGTAATGCTTGCAATTGGTACTTTCATATGCTATTCAAATGATCTATAGTAATTTTCAATGTGCATTTCTTAAATCTGCACAGAAAGATATCTTTACTGATGAAAATAATGGTTCTGCATTTTTTAAAATCTACGCAAATAAATAATAATTATGCTGATGAGTTGAATTATTTTCGTGGTTGTTTCTGAATTATTTCCGTAGGTTAAACAAAGGAAATAATATGGATAATTTGCGGGAATAACTCGTAGGGGCCACGTGTGAGGAGATATGATTATGTGTAGTCATTTCGTGCTAAATCCCATGAAAATGTGCAATGTTGACTAAGGAAACAAGAATAAGAGAATCTAGAGCAAACTCATTTTTGTAGAATCATTTTCGTGGTTAGCTCCATGAAACAAGAATATTTTGTGTTATTCTACGGAGAAAGTATTTTTTGTGTGGGGATACTTTCGTGGAAGCTTTTTCTTAGTTATTCACGCAAAAGACGTCTTTTCGTCCTTATGCTCACAGAACAGACTTTTTTTGTTTCCACGTTAATAAGGAAAATAATGGTATTGAGGTGACGCAAACCAAGAAGGAAATGAATCCGAGACAGATTCAGATTGTGATCCCGGCCTGTCATGATTGATCTTTCCAAGATTTATTCCAAGTTATCTAGATTATTTTCTCTATTTTTTGCAAGTTATTTTCTTAGTAGTTATATTTTATTTCACCAGATCATCATATATTTATTTTCTTAGTTGCGATTATTATTTAATTTGAGATCAAAGCATTTGTCGCCTGTATAAGGATTCCTTGTTATTTGTAAGAATCATCTTCGGTTTAATGAAATTTTCAGTATGTTGAGAATTTCGAGAATTATGCCTTTTGCTACTTAGCATGTTACCTTTTTCCCTCGTTGTTTCTATTCTGCTAAACAGTTGTCGCAATCTATCCTCGCGAAGTTGTGATTTGGGACTCGTAGTGCGTTAAGTGTTATCAGAGCAAGTTCGACAATCACCTTCGCGTTGGCGTGAAGTTGTATCTCCAACAACCGCCAATATCATCCACCACCTTTGCCTTGTGCGAAATTGTATCTCCGACAACCGCCAATCCTCAACAATTCACCTGTTTCACATCAATGACTGATCCAAACATCATTGTCCTCCTTGAACAAATGCAAAAGAACATGAAACGAGACTCCAACACATGTAATACACCCATCATCAAGAAACCACTCCACGCAGACAAATTATGAATATTATTATGGGATGAGTAAATACGAGTATCAACCAAGACCAAAGCAATCCTCCTGTTCCTAATCGATTTCAAAATTGGTCTTCGAGTAGAAATACTTTTCTCTTCGAGAAATCTCAAACTCGAGGAGAAAAGAAACGAGCCACTTTTGACGAGGTTCTCGAGTTCTCGAGTTCAACAAATGAGATTGTCAAGTTCTCAAATTTGACAAACGAGGTTCTCAAGTTCTTGTGTTCGAAAGATGAGGTTCTCGAGCTCTCTGATTTGACGGATACGAATACGGATATCGTCGGATACGAATACGAATCGAATAATTTTTGTTATTTTTCGGATACGGATCCGGATAAAATCGGATATTATCCGATCCGTTTACACCCTTAGTCATAAGGGATTTTCGATCTTTCTAACATTCCCTCCTAATTCAGCTCAATAATATAATGGAAAAATTTTCTATATGCCACTACAAAACTGTGAAATTGTCAAATTGACACTACAAATCACCTATTTAGCAAAATGTCATTAAAACTCATACCTCATTTTAATTATGCCACTATCATAATTTAACTTCAATTAAAAAATACCATTTTTTCTAAATGACAACATTGCCCCTGTCACTTTCGTCCCCACCTCAATTGATACCCTGGATACAAAACCGAAGAAAAACCTCCATGAGATGGTGGACAAATAAGTCTCGACGAGGGTATGAAATAAGTCTCGACGAGAAAACTCAAAGCCACTTGATTTTTTAATTGACAGGGTATCGGAAACACTACATCAAAATCTGCCTTTTTACCATTTATCAGACCCTGTATTAGCCCCAAATGGTCAAATTGGGGAGAAGGGTGGTCTTCTGGCTTTGAAAACAGTGGTTCGTTGAGACATTTGAAATTGTTGGCCTTCAAATCATTATCAGAATTCTGCAATGTTTGTGAAAAACTTTTTATTGCAAGACACAGGAGCAACTCAATTGACAAATGATCAAAACTTGGACTTCAATTTGAGTTTGGATGGGAATCAACCCGGTGCTTCATGCCAAAAGATGTTTTTTTAGGAAATTTTTTACCCATTTGCTTTATTTCATCGTCGAAGTCGAACTCCACTTCTTCTAAATTCTCGATCTTACAACGAACAAGAGTTTTTCTATTGTAAATGAGTACGGAGCAATCAAAGAATTCCGGTGGCTTTGGACTTCGATGTTGCTTGCCGAGGGACTTACTAGCAACTCTACATCCCCTCTCGCCACATCTGCGCTAGGGATTCTTCTCTACCTTCTTGCGTTGAGATGCCATTTTTTTTTGCTTAGCTCCAGGTTTGACGGGCTTCTTTCCTTTCTGACTGCCATTCTTGTTCTTCCTTTTGTAGAAGGTTTTGGGTCTCGGTGGAGGATTGTGGACCACCGGGGTTATAGCATCCTCCCATTTAACTCTTGGTTCTTTCTGGAGTTGTTTGAGGAGCTTTCTGGTTTTCTTCGAGAGGTGTATTTCCCAGGTTCCGTTAAGTTCTTTGTCTTTTTAGGAGCTTCTCCTGTTTCCACTACTTAAATTAACCGGCGATAGTGAACGAAAGTGACAGGGGCAATGTTGTCATTTAGGAAAAATGATATTTTTTTAATTGAAGTTAAATGATGATAGTGGCATAATTAAAATGAGGTATGAGTTTCAATGGCATTTTACTAAATAAGTGTTTTGTAGTGACATACAGAAAATTTTCCCTAATATAATTATCAAATCTATTATGTCGGTCTTCATTCCGCTTAATACAGAGACAAGCATAAGAAATTGAAATCCATAAGAATTTAGCTGTTATTGTTCTAATAGCAATACTTTATGTTTTATAAAAAAAATAGCAATAATTTATGTGTGAAGACAGTTTGAAATTTAACAAAAGAAAA
Organism: Eleocharis quinqueflora; assembly: GCA_964058865.1. Classification (NCBI taxonomy): domain Eukaryota; kingdom Viridiplantae; phylum Streptophyta; class Magnoliopsida; order Poales; family Cyperaceae; genus Eleocharis; species Eleocharis quinqueflora. The sequence goes on from CAXKVX010003820.1 coordinate 40,674, forward strand.
AATTGCTACGAAAGATTTTAGTTGTAAATTAAATGGTTTCCGCTTGATTTGTGTGATTGCCCCTTGAAATTTAAGCATTTTTTTTTTTGACAAAATAGCTACCTCAATTGAGGTGCCGGCTTCCATTAAAAAGAAAGCAAAATTAACAATATTGTCTAAGTGTCAGCATATGAGATATAAGCTGATATCTGATAGTATATGAGCAATATACTACCATCAAAACAGAAAAATAAATGCTACCTAATAGAACCTAGTTTGCTTACATAATGCAACCTAAAGAACATAACCAAACAACTGCAAATATTACTTCCGACTACTCTCTACAAAATACTCCTCCCACTACATCACACTATCATCACTGGAATCTAACAACAAATCCTCATCATCTGTCTCCCCATTTGCCATATTCTCCTGTTCTTCATTCTCTTCTTGCTGATGAATCACCAATTGGTTCCTTTCCCTCAGCTGTTGCTGCTGAAATGCCTCAGCAAGCAAAGGCTCCCATTTTCCTGTCCAATAATGTACTAAGTTTATAATGTTATTATATATTATATATTTATTCTTAATTTTTTCTTCATTAAATATTATACTATTCCGTTCTGTCCAAATTACCCATATTAATGCTGATAAAATATGTCCCCATTTTAGAAAATTCTTATGTGGCAAGGTTAATATACCAACCCATAACTCTTCTAAATTATTCACATTCAATACATTATTTTGTGTGACAGTGTGTACCGTTCTCCAAAATTCTTTCCCAATATCACAATTTATAAAAAATATGATCTATTGTTTCCCTTTGATCACAAAATACACATTTTTCTTCCACATTGCAACCTCTTTTTAACAGATTATCTCTAGTCAATAGTTTATTTTCCAATGCCAACCATACACATAGTTTAAATTTCAATGGTATTTTGAACACCCATACTGTATGCTTTATGTTTACTTTAATACCCCCAAAATTTAAAAAATTATACATCGAATTTACTGAATAAATTCCATTATTTTCAAACATCCACTTTGATGAATCTCCCCTATCTTTAAATTGTACCTGCTTTATAATTTCAATTAATTCATTTTTTTGACATCTCATATTCTTGCTTACTCCTCTTGTTAAGAATAGATTTATCTCCCCATTATTCCAAACCTGTTGCAAAGTTACTGAATTTTTCTTTACTTTTTCATAAACTAATGGAAATTGAACCTTAAGTGAACAATTGTTTAGCCATATGTCCTCCCAAAACTGAATTAAACTACCATCTCCCACAATTCTTTTATTATTATTATTAAATTTTGCAATTTACTTACTTCCTTCCAGAAATGTGATCCATTAAGAGTAAATTTGGAATATTTAACTATTATAATTTCTTTCCAGAGACTTTGATGCTCTTCATATAAAAATAACCAAGCCCACTTACACAATAATGCTTGATTCATATTATACAAATTTAATATCCCCCTACCATCATTTTCTTTACTTCTACAAATCCTATTCCAATTTACTAAATGAATTTTTATTTTTCCTCTCATTATCCACTCCTGCCCATATAAACCTTTTTCTGATTTGATCTATTTTCTTACACACCCATGTAGGAACTTTAAACATAGTAATATAATATAAAGAAATAGATGATAACACATAATTCAATAATACCAATCTTCCCCCTAAGGATAATAATTTTCCTTTCCAAATTGGAAGTCTATTTTTAATTTTCCCAATTAATTTCATCCAATCTACTCTACTTGGCTTCTTCCAGTGCAAGGATTCCCCCAAATATTTTAGAGGCAATTTACCAATTTTACAGTCAAGTAGTTCTCCAAAATATTTACTTCTATAGTCTTCTACATTAATAGGAATTAATTCAATTTTATTAAAATTAATTGTTAATCCAGATACCTCTTCAAAACCTTTTAATATCCATTTAAGTTTAATTACCATCCAAGCTTTTAAATAGCGGCGATAAAACGGCGATTTAGCGGTTTTAGTGGTTTTTGGAGCTATAACGCAAGATATATTGAAAAATGCGATTTTAGCGGTTTTAGCGGCCGATAAAGCGGACACGATTTAGCGTTTTAGTGGTGATATAGTTGTTTTTGCTGTTTAATTGTTATTTTTTTAGCAGATCAAGTTTTAGGTGACTTTTCATTTTTTTCTTTATGCTTCTAAACTACTAATATACTTGCCCAGAAATGGCAATTTTGTAGTATTAAATCTGGACTGTTTTTAAAAAATATTTAAAAAATAGCAAGAAAGCTCTAAAAATCACGAAATTTGATTTCCTACAATATTTTCATATGAAGAATTTATTGAGCAACTTAAATCTCAATTTATTGACATATATATATATGCATAGTACGAAATGGGGTGTACTATGCATATTATTTTAGTCATGCTCATTCAATATATTATTCTTTGAAAATATATTTTGTGAACAAATTACTATTATATGCTATAATTAAGCATACAAATTATATTAATTATAATTTATAATTAATATCATTTGAAATAAAGTAATATGATATAAATATCGATATGGTAGTTCATAACAAATTATTATTATATGTTATTATTAAGCATATAAATTATATAAAATATAATTTATGCTTAATATCATTTGAAATAAAATAATATGTTATAAATATCTATATGGTAGTTGATAACAAATTACTATTATATGTTATTATTAAGCATATAAATTGTATTAATTATAATTTATACTTAATATCATTTGAAATAAATTTATATGATATAAATATTGATATGGTAGTTTATCGACCGTTTTATCATCGATAAAACGCTAAACGCTAAATCACTCCTCCACCGCTAAACCGCGCGAACCGCTATTTTAAACCTTGTTACCATCCTATAATCATCTGGTATAAATAATAGAGTGTCATCTGCATATTGTAAATTCATTATTTTTGAACCTGATTTTAATGTAGGCCCCAATCCCTGTAAATACCCCCTTTTCTGTCCCATTAATAATATTTTATTCAAAGTATCAGTTACTAAAATAAATAAGTATGGAGAAATTGGATCCCCTTGTCTCAAACCCCTTTTACATTCAAAGTATGCTCCAATTTTTCCATTTATTTTGACTGCACTATGTCATTTGATTAAAATACATTTAATCCAAGTAATCCATTGAATAGAAAAACCTCTTTGTCTTAGTAATTCAAACAAGTATTCCCAATTTATATTGTCAAATGACTTTTCATAATCCAATTTTAGTAAAAGTCCTGATTCTTTTTTCTTATGCACATGATCTAAAATCTCATGAGCAGTAACCACACTCTCCATAATATATCTCCCTTTTAAAAATGCACTTTGATTTTTACTAATTATTCTATTTAGTATAGGATATAACCTATTAGCTAATAATTTAGTAAATATTTTGAAGCTACAATTCAGCAAACTAATAGGTCCATATTCATTAATTCTACTTACTGACTTTTCTTTTGGAGCTAAACATATTATTGCTCTATTAATCTTTGATATATCTAATTTGTTATTATAGAAGTCCTTAAACATTTCTAACAAATCATACTTTATAATATCCCAGAATTCTTGATAAAATAGAATAGGAAAACCATCTGGGTCTGGAGCCTTATTTGGCTCCATCTGGAATAATGCATCTTTAATCTCTTCTAAAGTAAATTCTACTGTTAAATTTACATTTTCTTCCATACTTATTCATTCTCCTCCCAAATACAATCTATTGATTGCAATTCAGAGTATTTATATTTACCTAATATATTTCTAAAGTATTGGAAAGTTTGATTTTCTATTTCCTTTCCATCAGAATAAGTCATATCATTTATTGTAATTGTGGATATATGATTTATGTGTTTCTGGTATGAAGCTATTTTATGAAAATACTGAGTATTAGCATCACCCTCCATTAACCATTTAGATTTGGCTCTCTGCTGCCAATATATTGTTTCATTATTGTGTATATTTAGTAATTTCTTTCTAGAATTATTTATTTCACTAATCTCTCCATCTACTAAGTCTCTATCTTCTAGAACTGTTTCATAGTATTCCAATTTTTGAATCAAATATTTTTTTCTTCTTTTTTACATCTTTTTTTAGATTAGAACTCCACCCTCTTAACTTTTGTCTTAATGTATCTAATGTTATTTTCCAATTTGAAGCTTTATCTCCCACTGTATTTAATGGTGTCCACCAAATTACCATTTTCTCTTTAAATCCTTTACAATAAATGATATGAGATATTCCATGTATTCTCTTTAAATCCACCAAATTACTCATTCTTATAATTAAAGATATTTTCATAGACGTGTTAATTGCGTGGTTGCCATCCAAAAGTACTTACCCATTGAGAGTGGAATACATAGAATGCTGTTCGATTTTTACAAATAAAAGTTGATTGAACGTGTAATAAACGTGAGAAGAACCAGCAATGAAGTCGTTATCAGTGGTTGATCTACCAACTTGTACAGCTGCCCAAGCAAAGAGAAAATGACACTTGAAACCAATCTTAAACTACTAGATACAATTCTTTTAAGAATGTTTAAGCGTTCGGTTTTCGAAATTAAAATTATTAATGTCACCATACATTCTTTTAAGAAATCTTCACTTGTGGTGATTAGATTTTCAAACTTCCAATTATAGATAAAATTTTCACCACCACAAAATAGAGATCTGAACGGTTTAAAATTCATTTAGTGAAGATGATCCATGTAACTTATAAAAAAAATCATCATATACATATTTTGGTTAACTATATGAATTATATCCGTATCTAATTCGTAATGATAATATTCGATTTTTATTTGTATTAATTTATTACTTGATCCGTATTCAAAAAATAATAATCAATATGGATGCGGATTGCTATTATTTTTCTGTATAAGATTCTATCAGAGCCGAATCAAAAATTTAAACTGCTTATTTTTTTTCAGTATCATTATCAAATGAGGTGTTAATTAGTGTAGCATTTTACAACATAAAAAGATTTAACTTTGTATGTAAGGTTCATTGTTTCGAAAATTCCCATCGAAGCGTAAAACAAGATCAGAAGAGTTGCAAGTAGGGTGTTCAAACGGTCGGTTTGGTTAAAATCGAAATAAATTAAACAAATCAATTTTTTGTTTTCCAAATTCGAATCGAACTCATCGAATTAAATTTGTCAACCGAAAGAGTCTAACCGAAGTAATATTTCGATTTGTTTGGTTGAACCGAGATAAGATTTTAAAATATCAAACATATACAGATAAATTAAATAACGACATCCAAATATATATAGAAAATTCATGATATATATGGTTGTTGACATTACATAAATTTGTTGGATTGATTTTCCAAAATATTCAATCAACAAATTTTCATTTTGTCTAAAAATTAATAAATTCGATTGGTTCGATTTAGTCAATTTTGGAAAATACAAATCGAACCAAATACCAAAAAAAATACGAAGTACTTCAAAAGTTTAACCGAACTGGTCCATTTAAACCGGAAAACTGAACCATTTAATACGAAATTTATTGGTTTGGTTAAAAATCAAATAAACCAAACTATTTAATACCTCTAGTTCCTGAGTTAAAAATAGTAAAAAAAAAAAAAGCAACCAATTGTTTTAGTTCAAATAATTCATGCCAAGTAATCTTTAAAAACAAAATTTCGAGTCTTAATCAAATAAAAGTTCGAAAATATTAAATAAGAATAAAGTAAAGTAGAACATCAGTCAGCAAGCCAGACCAACCTATTTCAATTTAACGTGTAGCCAACAATAGCAAACTTTTTTTTTATAAAATAATAATAGCCATATGATTCATATTTAACAAAAAAGTAAAAGTGCAAGGCCAATTACAAAGCCACATTAGACTATGTCGACTCAAGTTATGCAAAGCAATGGAAATATTTTGGATTTAGTGATCACTAATTGAAAAGTAGATAATTACTTTATTGCATTAATAAAAAATGTGGTTACAAATTAAATCGTCAGTTAGGTGGCCCCTAACTTGTGACACATTCTTCAAGTAATGTGGAAAAGTATAATAAGAGACTAATATAATTGACCAAGTCAATAAACTAGGATTAATTGACTAGGTCAATGGACTTCAATTTGAAGTTTTTTTTTTTTTTGCTTCTAGAAATAAATAACAATATTATAGAAAAGGTAGCACATCACTGTGATCAAGCATAATTTATTAATGCTAGTATCCTAAAAGATGCACTAAATCCCTCAAAGGTGGTAACCGTATGAATAAAGAAAAGAATCGACAAATTCCAGAAGAAAGAGAGAGAATATCTAATTATATGACTAGTTAATGCATCAATTCCTTTCACTAAAACTTTGTTATATGTACAGAGACACAACTAATATAATACAATCTACCTATGATCAACTATCTATACTTGTAGGAAGGGAACAAGAACAAGTGAACAACGAACCAGAATCAGAATCAAAATCAAAATCACAGATTTTAATTCTCTCCAATTCTGGTTCTGATTCTGACCACCTAGATTCAAAGAGCTTTTTCGTGGAAGCCAAACAAACAAAAGCTCTGCTTTGCATGTTTCCACTGAGTCCCCTTTATATTTTCTAAATTATCCTTTCGTAACATTCCTTCTCTACTAAACTAAGCACCTAACTTTTTTCATCTGTCTATGTACAAACCAACGCAAACCTATATGTACATGAAACCTTCCTTTAACCTTTTATCACCAGCCTTGTCGAAATTGAAGAATTTTATTCCCTGGCTGTCCTGTACAATATAGATCAATGGACATCTCCAGTACGTCAAGACTGGATATAAGTTCACTTTAAACATTTGCCTCCGTTTTTGACTGGATTCAGTCAGGCCCAAATTTTGAAGTGATTCCACACAAGTGACCCAATTGACAGCAAACCGGTAACACCAGTGGTACCGGCTTCATTCACCGCAGATCCAGAACAATACCGGTGCCATGGCTCCTCTTTCACTTTCAGATTCTGCTCGCCAATTCGTTGCACAACCGCATCAATGGTTTTCTGATCTGGCATGTGGCCCCATGCATCAGTAACATAGAACACATTCATTGCGGTCTGTCCCTTGGTGCTGACATCAGCCCTAGTTACCGACAGCCCGTTCTCACGAAATGTTCGTGTTACAAAGGCAAGCAAGCCCTGCCGGTCTTGTGTGCACAGTTCAAGTCTCACCCCCTAGACATATCAACAAACACGTTGTGAGCATTTTAATTGAGGCAAAGGTGAAGGGGTAAAGTCAAAGGTATAGAGTTAATTAATGCAATACCTGGGATGATCTTCGTTGAATAGCAGCCCGGAGGCATTGGATCACGCGCTCTCGTTCAGCCTCTGAGCTTATAGGATTCCCATCTAAATGCCTTATGTAAAATTCCTGAAAGAACCCCCCCCACAAAAACACATATTAAAACCTTGCACCAAACATCACAACAATCAGTTATTAACTTGTTGTACATGAAAATAACATTTTTTTTTTTTAAAACACAAGGTGCAAATCCAAATTTACTATTGGAAGAATGAAAATGAACATTGCAAAAGTATACCTGGTGCGCCAAATCACCGGTGGTATCCACGGTGCCATGATATACGACATACTCCATGTCAGTCAAGGTACAAACCACATCAAATAAAAGTTTCGGTCGATCCGTACATTGCACCGTGACCACAGAATATGCCCTCTCCCCCCAGTTCTGTACCAACACCACTGGAGAAGATGTCGATACCTCTGTGCTCCACCTGTCATCCATTCCCTCGTAATCCCTGTCAGCAAACATGATCTGATGCATCCTTCGATCCGCATCCGTACCCACCCTAGCCGGGTATGAAACCTCTGTTAATGGAGCACCGCGAAGACCATTACTCCCTCTCAATACATGCTTTAGCCGTGCCAGGATTCGATTCGAAATTTGTTTGTCCTCAATCAGCGACCCTGATTTCTGATCCTTTACGGATATAATAGCCCCGATCCTACAGTTATGAGTCCAGACCTTTGCCTCCACCACACTACAATTGAGATCAGCTAGCACAGCAAACACCTCCGACAAAAGCCCTACCCGATCAGATCCAGTGAGCTCAAGTGATGTTAAATGGTCAAGTACCGTGTGGTGTGGCAAATCACAAGTGGGGTCCAGTGTCAGACAACGCTCTATACAAGAAATTAACTGGGGCGTATCAGCGGTGATCTTGCGGCCCTGCCGATCTGTGCAGTGGAACACGTCCATGAACCATCTCCCATCAGATGAAATATAACCTTTTTTTATAACAAAATCCAAATCCGTTAAGGCTTGTACGGCTTCTAGCAGAATCCCAAACTTACGAGCGCTATCTACCTGTTGAATTAAGAAAAAGAGAGATTAGCAAAGAAGAAGGTTATTTTTGTAGATAGAACCATAGAAAATCGGTGAAATACCTTAATAAGCGTGGCGGAGGGGGATGATGCATTGTCAATCACAACTCGAGGTGTGTTCATGCGATTAACGAAGAGCTCGTACTCGTCGAGTCGTCGTGAAGGTCGACTCCATGCCATTGCTTTCTCTTTTCTTCACGGTTTAAATTCAAACTTCAAAATTTGAAATGGTTTCGTAGGATTAATTCGCGGGAACTAGAGAAGCGATTTCTGTACCGTACAAACACTCTCCCTGGTTTTCCTTCACAAAGCCAAATGGCGCTACCTAGTACCTTGTTCTCTCTCTCACTCTCAATCGATCGATTTCTCCGAGGTTTGCGGTTTCACAATGGTTTTCAATTTTGTGCGCTTAGTTATAGAATAAAGAGGAAGGTCGGTTATATTTTGAGAAACAATTAAAAGGCAAAAGGGACCATACCAGCACAGGTATACAAGGTATAATTTAAACTAGCACATGCCGTGTGCAGGGGTCACTGACTTCTCATCCTTAATTGATGTTCTCCTCTCAATTTCAATTTCCCTACAGAAGAAATTGAGCTACTACTACTTACCGTTGATCTTATTGGTAGTAGAAGAAAATAAAATTTTGATATAGATGTGTATATATACTATTTAGCATAGAGCAATAAGTAGTGCAGCACATTAGTACAGCAATATTGAATATAAGAATATAAAATGTTGTACGTAGTTTTGAAAGAGTATAATCTAGTTATATTTTTCTATTGGACAAAAAATATTTATTTTGTAACTATTTCAAATCTCCTTACGTACTTCAATTTTTTTTATTCTATGATTGAACACGTGACGTTACAAACTGGGTTAAAAATATTATCTATTTAAGATTTGCAAATTGACCTTGTTACAATTTTAAATTAAATAAACTTCAACATTTTCAAATAAGGCAACGTCTCTCTTTTCGATCTCGAATACAAATAAATAAAAACATGTTTATGATAAAGTAAAAGGAGTCTTCAGTGCTATTCTAACAGGAGAGAGGATTGAACTGGAGCGTATTGCATGCCACGGTGGACTTATTCTCACCTCTCTTTTTCTGGATCGAAATTCGAAAATCAGAAGTTTTAAATGTGAATATAAATTTTGATGAGTCAGTGAAGATCGAACTACTCACAAACTGAACGGGATCTGTTATTGTGTCGGACGGTGTAGCGCAGCATTTGAATCGACCGATTTTTATTGATTGCATCAAGCATCGTGTCAAAGTATAAAAGTTCTCTGATTTTCATCTCAGACGATCGATTGTAAAATTAAAGATCGATCCGAATCGTTCGTTTGTTATAGCGCGCTACTGCGCTACAGCAGATCCGGATCCCTCACAAACAGTCTAGTGCAAGTGTAGCGCAACACCAAATCTGATTCGCTCTTTGCTTGCTATACAAGCCATGCTGAATTTAAGCAACGGCAACCGGAAATGATTTATTCGCCTAGCACAAACCAGGAGAGATTCAGTTCACTAAATAAGTAAATATAAACTCAAATTCATCTAAATGTTATGCTTAACTAAATTAATACAAGTGCTCCTTTGTTCCTCCTTTTTGGTGTGAATCATAACCGCCGCTCTTTTTATTTAAAATAGATTATAGATATTTTAGACAGATGATCTAATAGTCTAGTGGTAACTAATTAATATAATTTTATGAAGTAATGGATTCAAATTTTCGTGAGCATGAAGATGAGACTCGTTGATAGACATTTAATAATAGATACTGAAAACTTCAAATGCCTCTTATATTAAAAAAATAACGGTATCATAAATGTTCATATAAAAATAAGAACAAGTAAGAAATTAATTATGCAACAACGTTGATTACGTAGATATTAATGATATTACCCAATGATGACAAATCTTTCATACCAAAACAACTATGATTATAATAAAACATTTCTGCAGGTGTTATGCTTGGTTTGAATAGTAAAATTGGTAATTTGAGCTCACTTCAAGAAAAATAATCTAACCAATTATGTAAATTAAAATCAAAGATTTTGTCTCAATTAATGGTCACTATGTGCCATATCAATACTATTTTTTTAAAGAAACTTGTGTTAACATACATCTTTGATATTTTTCAATTTTAATTTCGCAAAAGATCAAAAGTAGATATGTATAGAAATGCCAAAGAAAATGCATGTATATTCATGAAAATAAAAAAGATTTATTTGGTTTATATTTCAATTGTAATATAATAAATATAGTTACTTGCCATATTATACAATCAACAACTACATCAGTCAAATTTTCTTTAAAATAGAAGATAACAAAAGAATTCCATAATGTTCAACATATGTTCCAACCAACATTAGAAATTTCAAGACACAATAGTCTTGCTTTTCAATAGTCAAAGTGGGAAAATAAGATCAGTGTTAGTTCCTTATAATATTAATCAAGGGTGCGTTTATAGCAATATTTCATCATTTTAGGAATATAAATCAATGAACCCATTTGGTGTGCTTGTAGCAAAACTAGCAAATTTGATTATTTATTATGGAAATAATTCGGTGCCGGTGCTGCATGAAAGCATTAGGCATGGTGGGTGAGATAGTCGTATGAATTGATTCCCCGACTCATCCATGTGGCCTCCATTTGGATCCACCAAACGCTTTCTCCAAATATCGAATATCATCTCCAGTACGTAAGAACAGGACGATATTTCAACTACTGAATCATCCATTCTGAATAAGAAATTGAGAGGACAGACTGACAGACTGTGTCATGCGGCCGGACTGTGTTTTAGTCTATGAGATCTAATTCGTTCGTTTAAATCCAACGGTCTAAATGTAAAAGAAGAACCCTTCTTATCTGGTGTTGAAAACTAGGTCAATCCGATTGTGTTATGGGCTTGTTCACTATCCGCACGGGACGGGATCTGGTGCTGCGCGGGACGGTGTAGCGCAGCACTTGGACCGTTCGATTTTTTACTGATTGCATCAAGATTCGTGTCAAATATAAAGGCTGTCTGATTTCCATCTCTAGCGATCGATCGCAAAATTAGAGGTCAATCCAAACCGTCCATTTTCTATAGCACGCTACTGCGTCACAGCAGATCCGGGTCCCGATGCGCACCGCCCGGGTCGGCTACTCACGCCTTCTCCGTGAAAACATGAGACCTATTAACACTCGAAGAATTTACTCAAACTTACGGAAAACGTGAGGACGCTTTTCATTGGTCGGTGGCCCCACACAAAATCCGACAGAGACGGTAGACGCTCATCACAGAGGAGAACACAGCTACACGAACCGAGGGCACGTAAAGCAGACTGCAGCTAAAACGCCGGTCAGTGAGTTCGTTGCCCGGATTGCCCGGAATAAAATTAAGATATTCGACCGAGATCTTGTACGGACATAGGACCATACAGGGGTAATTTAGTAAATTAATCTGAACAGTCCCTGTCCCCTAACTATTTGATTAGCTAGTTGCCTTAAACTGAGGGGGTTAGTTGGCTTTTCTCCAATTCGCCATCCATTCCAACCTTATAGTCTGGGAAAATTTTCATAGAGGGTCAAGCAGCAATAAATTTCAACAGATAGGGCCAGAGGCATCCTCATAATTGCACAGAGGGCCAATATATAATTTTCGATTTTTTTTTCCTGAAATCAAGGCATTCTGCATGTGCTTTTGCAGTTGTGGGCCCGGACACTTAGGGGCGCGACTATTAATCACGCCCCTAAGTGATTCTGAATTTTTTTTTTAAGTACTAATATATAATTTTTTATTATTTGTTAATATATCAATAAAAGTACTATATTCATATAATATTTATTATTAAAGCAAATTAATGATAATTTCAATATACAATAAATTAATTTGTCTTGTTAATTTTTTTGGGTTAAGTTATAATTATTTATACCCTTTAATATAATAATTAGTTAGTACTAATATATTACTTTTGGGTATTTGTTAATATATGTATATTAAGAGTATGGCTAAAATAATATGCATAGTACACCACATAACGTACTATGGGGTCATTTGTATTTAATTTGGTCATTAAATTGATATTTAAGTTGCTCAATAAATTCTTCATATCAAAATCTTGTAGGAAATAAAATTTCGTGATTTTTAGAGCTTTCTTGCTATTTTTTAAATATTTTTTAAAAACAGCCCAGAAATGACACTTTTGTAGTATTAAATCTGGACTGTTTTTAAAAAATATTTAAAAATAGCAAGAAAGCTCTAAAAATCACGAAATTTGTTTTCCTACAATATTTTCATTTGAAGAATTTATTGAGCAACTTAAATCTCAATTTATTGACCTATATCTATATGCATAGTACATTATGTGGTGTACTATGCATATTATTTTAGCCATGCTCGTATATTAATATATATATATATATATACTACAATTATTATTAAGAAAATTAATAGTCACGCCCCTATGTTTTGCTGATAATTTTTTTGGCTAAGTTATTATTCATACATTATTTATTATTAAGCAAATTAATATATGTATAGTTATAATATAATACTATTAAATATTACATATGTTATTTATACACAATATGTTACAAGAAATAATAAATTGATGATATATTGAAGATATAACAAAATTCAAGTATATTCTCAAACCACATTAAGATATAATAACATAAATTAAAGTTCATAAAATCCTCAAACACAAAATATTTTGCAATAATCTCCAAAATAAACATACATATCCGAGTCTCCTAAATAAACATACATATCCAAATGTTTGAGATGCACGTACAAACTAATTAATAAGGCATGAAACAAAATTACATAATCTTAAACTAAATAAAACAACAAGCTTCATCTTCTCCTTGCTAATTACCTGCGATAACGAAATCTCAAGCATTACAAAATTGAAACCAATGTTGTTTTGTGAAATAAATAATACTAGTATTACCTTCGTCGTTTGGGGGTGCAGTGCAGGCGCGCCTGCTGTGTCCCGTTTGTTTGCATCGCCCACAAGTGTATGCTTGTCGATGTGTATTCTCTTCATCCATTTCATTTCTAATCCTTATATGTTGACGTCTCCTATTCTTAACAGCATACCTTGTCGGGTCTGGCACTAGCTTTGGTCGTGGAATTTCAGGCCATGTGTCAGAATTGCCGAATGGCTCAAATTCTAGCGTCCATGTTGCCATCAACTCTTGAACGCGATAAACATGAGATACGCACACTTTGCTACTTATGCCCCCTTGAGCACAACATGCTAAGATATGAGAACAAGGGATACCTGTTAGTTGCGGTTTTTGACAAGTGCATGTACCCTCGGGCACTTCTAACCGCACTGTATGTATTCTATTCCCTTTGATCTTGTTCCCAACGAATCTTTGACCTGTTTGGACCTCATATTTTCGCTTGTTTCGGTACGCTCGCACCGTATGTGTATTTCCCCTTAATCTTCGCTCCTCTAGTAACGCTTGGATTTTGAGAGAGAAGAGGGAACCTTGTTCAATTGCTTTTTCTGCTTTTGCCCGTCTTTCAGCAAAGTATTTGAGCGACTTGTAGAATGTGATTTCAACAAGAGAAGTAACCGGTAAATCACGTGCTTCTTTGAAAACATTATTAAGGGATTCTGGTCCGTTTGTTGTCATCATCCTCATTCTACGGCCTCCTTCATCGAATGAAAGAGCCCATAAGTCAAAACGCGGTGCATTGTTCCTTTCAACATCGTTCGGATCCCTACCAATATCCTCAAGCCATGTTGCAGCGTCGGGGCATTTTTTGCGAATACGACTGAGCCTCATTAGAAACTTCCTCTTTTGATTTTGTTTCATTGCTTGCCTCAAGATCTGTGTTAATTTTTTGTTGGTAAATTCTTTAGTGAAATTTTGACATATGTGCCTTGAACAATATCGATGAAAGGCATGTCCATATTGGGTGCTCCAACCCAGGTTTGGCTCACTAAAAACCCGCAAGATACTCTTGTGACGATCAGAGAGTACTGTCACAACTCGTGATCCAACCACTTCCCTAAGAACAAATTTCATGAAATCCTCCCAAGATTTGTTGTTCTCGGTATCAACCAACGCGAATGCAAGGGGCACCAACTGATCTTCTACGTCGAAGCCACATGCAACTAACATCTTCCCTTATACCGCCCAGACAAATGTGTATCGTCAATTCCTATAACAGGTTTGCAGTGCCTGAAGGCCTGTATTGCCGGACCATATGCCCAACACACTGCTTGAAATAATCTTTCATTTGGATCATTTGTGGGGGCGGTAATCCACTCAATCACTGTACCCGGTTTGTTCTTTGTATGACATTAAGTAAGGGCACGATTAAATCATAAGCTTGCCTCCAACCTCCGAACAATTGCGCGATTGCAATCTCTTTTGCACGCCAACACTTCAGATAAGGAGCCTTGAAATTATATCTCTGCTCAATGACAATCTTGATGTCTTTTATAGTAAACCTTACATTTCCCTTAACACTTTCTCTGATTATGGAAGCCATGAATGGAGACGTTAAGTGCGGATGCTCCAACCTATCTCCCGACATAACACATCATGCGGACCTTGCCTTGTATTAATAATAAAAGCATCATCACTTAGCCTTCTTGATGCATACAACCTCCAATTGCAATTTTGGTTGGTGCACTCGATTGTATACACGCTTTTATTGGACTTTTTCTTCTTAAACGTGCGGTTCGATTTGATGTGAAAATCATGCACAACCCATTTTAGATGATCCTTTGACCGAAAACATTGTCCCACTGCCAAACCATCTTCTGTGGCATATCCTTCGTCGTCAAAGTAATTGCCATCAACAATTATATCGATGATTGCATTAATATTATTCCACGAAGCTATTGGATGAGAATCGGTTCGGTCCCGTAATGGCCATGTTGTCATGGTCAGAGAAGTCTCTTTTTCATAATTGTAATTAGGGTCTTCGAAAGGTGTAAAATCCATATTCATGAAAGCATCATTACCACACGTATTTCCAATTGGGCTTGCATCTTGGTTCACTAATATCTCAACCCGTTCTGCCAGGTTAATTTCATCCAACCCAACATTAAATTCGAAATCCTCATAATCCTATTATCTCAAAATTATTGGATTTGAACCGTTGATTTTGTTAGCTCTAGATGACCAATGAAATTAAACTAAAATGTTACAATATTTTTTTATACACGTGTATTATGACATATATGAAATATTCAATCAATTAGTTTTGATATTTAAAGTCTTAAAAAATTAATTAATTATTTTTTTAAGTTAATGGGCATGATGAGGCACAAGAAAAGTAGGCATTAGAACCCTCCTCATAATAAATATTATATGAATATACTACTTTTATTGATATATTAACAAATAATAAAAAATTATATATTAGTACTTAAAAAAAAATTCAGAATCACTTAAGGGCGTGATTAATAGTCGTGCCCCTAAGTGCCTGGGCCCACAACTGCAAAAGCACATGCAGAATGCCTTGATTTCAGGAAAAAAATCGAAAATTCCTTAGGGGCGCGAATATTAATTGCGTCCTTAGCTCTCTGTGCAATTATTAGGATGGCTCTGATCCTATCTGTTGAAATTTTTTGCTGCTTGACCCTCTATGAAAATTTTCCTATAGCCTGTGACCTCTGACAAGCTGCCACGTAGACGGTTGCGAGCTTGATGAGCTAACACTGACACTTTACTGATTGATTAGTTGGAGATTTGGGACCATTTTTTGAATTGCTTCTTTGTACTTGGATTTTACGCCGGATATTTAGGAGATATTTTGGAGAGAAAAAAATGTGTTGGTTTGGGAATTGATAGTTTTCCAGTCGGTTGGTTGCACCAATACCATAATCCTAGTATTTTACATAGTAGTGAAGATCATTTTGTAGGTAAAAAATTTTGATAGGAAATGTGAATAATTCATTTGAGATTATTATCAATTGACAAATAGTTAATTACAAAATAATAAATTGGAATTTGGAATTTATTACAAATAGTTAATTACAAAATAATGAACACTGTGTATTTGACGACCGATTTCTGTTCCACTAGCATAACCTTCTTATGTAAATATGTGCTACTAATTTGATAGAAAAATTAAACTCGCGCTATTTGAAATGCAATCTTACAACTAAAATCTAACTGATTAGAATTTTAAGAAAAGGGGCTTTGAGATTTACAAATCAGATCGATTTGATTCATTCAATTTAAATTAAATGATCTGAATTGAATAAGATAACTATGTTCAGTTTTTATTCAAAAAAGTAAAAATACATAGTTTAGTAATGGGGAACGTCGCACAAATTTAAAAGAAACTGTAAAATATCATAACAGAATTTCACCCTTCCAATTAGAATTACACAATGCTGTAACACAAATCCAAATATTTATGATCAAAGGAATACTGTACACTGTAGACCGTCTCTACAGTAACCTAACCTACAGTAATACAGTTATATAACCGTCCCTTGTTTGCGGAAAGAGGCTCTTTCTTGGTGACGCGAAGGGGCGCAGTGCGCCGCTAGCGTGTCTCATTCTGATTGGTCGAGGTCACGGTAACGCTGATCGAAGAGACAGATTTACATGAAGATAAAAAAAAAAAAACAGATTTACATGAAGACTCGCGCCGAGGCATGTGCGGCCGCTGCTACGAGGAGCCACGTGTCAGATCTGGAATGGATCACGCGATCACCACTTGCTTGTCAGAGAGTCAGATACCACGTGGTGGGTTTAACCGAAGATTAGGGGAAGATATTTATTATGAATTGAAAAGATTTTTTTAATGTATCACCGTTTCTGAATTAATAATAATGATAATAACAGGATGTGAATTCTCCGATTGTTAAATATTCGACGAAATGATATCTTAAATTTTAAATTCATATGTTCAGATTTAAAATGTATTTATTCACTCAAAATACATTTATTGGTGCACTGTCTGTAAGGAAATTCTTTTCAAATATTTCAACTGTCTCAACATCTGAATTATAGTTAATTCTAATTGCATGCATTTAAAAATTAGACTCATTAAGTATTTAAAATGACGAAAATTGATGTTAAATAACTTGTAAAACTAATAATGAAATGAGAGAGAAAATCTCAAGTCGGAAATTGGAGTTTGGTGGCCATATTAGGGGAACGAGATCTTCTACCGTGCAGCACCGTCACTGTGCGTGCTGCGCAGCAAATTTCAGCCTTTAATTTGTATCAAGATTCGTGCAAGCTAAACTTTATAATATCAGACCCCTTGAATCAAATCTAGGCCGTCCGTAGCTGACAGCGCAGTAAATCTGGACTATTCGTCGGTGTTGCGCAGTAGAATCGGGTCCCATATTAGGAAGTAGAGTAAATTGGTGGTAATATATGTTATTCGGATACTTTAAAAAATTTACCGTATTTGTATTGAATATTTTTCGCACTCATATCTGATATTTGGATACTTCAAAAACTTATCGCATCTGTATTGAATATTTTTTGCACTCATATTTGATACGATTCGCGTCCGATACTTCACATGACATTCATAGTGCATTTTTTATTTATCACATTGACGTAAGACTAAAATCACTTCTCATCAAAATACCTTACCATTATGTAATCTCCTCTCTT
>CAXKVX010003821.1:0-24287 GCA_964058865.1 Eleocharis quinqueflora
TAACAAAAAACCTGATGAAGCCCCAATCATTAATGAAACTTACTCGACGATCATTAATGCCAACCTCAACGAAGACCAAAAGGCGATCGAGTACACCATTGGAGATCTGATGGGGATCGATCCCTCCATTTGCATGCACCAAATTCTCATGGAGGACGATCGCAAGTCGACCATTATTAATGATCCCCAAAGAAGATTAAACCCCAAAGAATATTGAACCCGATCTTAACGAAATGGTATGGAATGACGCCCACAAGTTGCTAGATGTAGGTATTATCTATCCAATCTCATGTAGCAAATGGGTGAACTATTCTACAAGATCTTAAGCCACATACCAATCATAATTCACAAATTAATACAAGTTAAAGATATCAAAATAAAGCTCAAGAAGTAAAGATAAAGGAATAGAGACAAGTTGACACACAATATAATGTGGTTCAACAATCTTTGTTGTAGTAAACAATTTCTTTTTGTATTTGTCAATATGCAAAACAAATTGACATTTTATCACTATTTCTTTGTTTGAGATATTTGTAAGAACTTATAAGAAAATCCAAGGAAAGAACAAAGAAAGTGGGCAAAGAAGAGTAAAAAATGATCTCAAACATGAAGTACAAGCTTCAAATGAAGATTATGTTTATTATAAACTAAAAATATTTAAATTTGAGATGGAAACGAGCTTCATGTACCACATTTTTCCAATCAATCATTTTGATTTTTTTTTGCGGAGCGCAGTCACTAATCTAGTCATTATCATTACAGATCACTTAGATTCTTGGACGGGAGTAACATCAGGTGTTACAATTATAAGTTACAAATAGGCAAGCAGATCTAGATATACTTAATTATAATCATAACCGCCAATAGTCCTTGCATGGATACAACAAACCAGTACACGAAGACTCGATACTAGACCAAAAGAGAATCGATCGTTGCTTGTGTGAACAACTGAACATCTAGCCACTGAGATGGGGGTGGCGTACCATCCATGGTGGTAAGCCCACTGGAACTTGGGCTTGGGCTTGGGCCGCTCCTACCTCTGCTCTTGTTGTGCCTTGATAGGCGCTGCATTTAATCGATAGAAATGTTTTGTTTACTCTTTCTTACTCCCCGCACAATGCAACTATATATGTATACGAGAGGTAAAACATCTAAACTTTGGACATAAAAAGCGTAATGGTTTTCTGCTACAAGATGCTGGGAGATGTAAAGAAAGAAATATGGTTTTGTAGATATGTAAAATAAAGAAAAGAAGAAGATCCATTAGGATATATATATGTCGACCACGTACCTAATATCCAAAGGAAGGGTGAGAAAGCCAGGTGATGTAGAATTGCTTTGGTGCTGGTGGCACTGAGGCTGCAGCTGAGCCTGAGGTTGAGGCGGCTGCTGCTGCTGCTGCTGCTGCTGCTGCTGCTGCTGATGGTGTTCTTGGTATTGATGTTGTTCCCAGTGTCCTTGTTGTGTCACCACCTTTTGCTTATCTGCTAACTGCATCACAACCACATTACTCAATGCGTCATTTCTACTATCTAGATACATAAATATTCTAAAGAAGCCAAACTTACTTCCTTCTGCAGATTCTTGTTTTCTTCCTGTAATAATCTCTCCTGTAATTTTAAACAATATGTGAGCCAACTTATGTAGAATGTCCCTCCCTAGAAAATATTCTACTCCTATACATTGATTGTAGGCATGTGTCCCTGAAATTACACCAAGATCATCAATTTAAAGATGGTGTCAAAGTTCCAAAGGCTATAATTTCAATCACGGTAGCAAGATTTATAATTTTTTTTTCAGAGGGGGGCACAAATTTTTAAATATACATGATTATTTTGAAAAAAAATGACAAATCGTGCAAATACACGAGATTATTTTGCAATTTTTTTTTTCCAGGGAGGGCACTTGCCCCCCTGTTACCCTTTGCATCCGCCACTGCCGCCGGCACATTATAAATCGATTGATAGAAAGTTGCCATCAGGAATTGATCAAGAACCAAAAAAATAGCAAACTAAATCTCACCGGCAACTGAGACAGGCACACAGTGGAAATTATAAATTTCAGTATAACAAGCATTTGTTATCAATGAAGGGTGCAAGAAAATCAGATGAATATAAAAAACCTGTACGGTTTAATTTCCATTTTCATGGAGCATTTGTAGTATACCTTACGTCGGAGATCAGTTATTGAATCCTCCATTAGTTGGCTCTGCATGAAATAGATTCTAATAGTTAGAAAGTCTTGAAAAGCATTCAAATAAAATAATTTAAACAATTACCCTCATATGGTTATACCGGAAAATAGCTCCAGTCTATTCATCTATTGAATATTGATAGTTTGATTTGTAACGTCCAGATGATTTCCAATCATTGACAAGATATTGGAGGGAATTCCTCATCATATCAAGAATGAAATGACACTAAAGTGAAGATGTACATTACAAGGAAAAATGATTGATCTGACCCATAATAGGATCTCCGTTTTTAGTGAAAATTAAGAACTGGGATTCTTAGTTACAACAGAGCAATGCATGCCACAATTACTTCTGTCTTTTCCTCCTTTTTAACACATCAAAAGTAGGAAAATTACCAAGTTATAACAGTCATGTATTAGGAATTCTACAAGTCACACTGTAAAAGACAACAATTAGGATAGTAATGTTAGCAACTCCGACAGCACAGCTTACTCTGCATTTAACATTTCTTTCCATATATTGTAGCTCAAAGGTTTAACAATGGAAACTGCAAAAAAACCACTCAAGTAATATATACTGAATTTAGCTTCCATGAGTTCTCCTTGTTGAACTGCCAGGCTGCCTTAATCCCAAACAAGGTTTCGAAACTCAGCCAACCTGAGTTGAAACGATTGAGTCAGACCGGAACCGCTCGAACAAGCGAAGTTTCATACAATTTACTTGTTGTTCGCGACATTTCCACTATTTTTCCAACCAAATTCGACCAGACACAAGCTTTAATAAGGACACTTAAAGATGTGCATACTGAAGCTACAAAGTTGTTTTGCTTCTTATTGATTTATCATTCTTTAATCTCCCTCAATCTCTCTAGAGTACCTTCACAACTCTCTCTCTCTCTAGATGCACACTGGGCTTCTTGCAATTTATTTCTTATTTTTCAATTCTGAGGTGTTTTCATGTCATATGCCTTATGTTGTTTCAATATAATGGATCCCAAGCCCGAAAAAGGAGGAGGGTTGTGATAGTTTTGGCAACTGGCAAGCCAACATAGAACTCCAGCCAATCCAACGGAAATGAAAATCAATACTCCAATGGGGTCTAGCCTATCCAAATTGTTTGAGACTAAAGGCTTTGTTGTTGTAGTTCAATTCTGAGTTGCCCCATCTATTAATTTTTTTAGTATGTTATGTAATATTATGTTACTTTTAGTAACAATTCAAATGAATAAAACTATCTTCCTTCTTATTTCCTCCTGCATGACTTAATGATTTAAGTTGTTTTTCATATCCTTTTGTAGTAGATTTTGATATTTCCGACTTGGTTCGCTCTGTTATTACAGGAACTCTCTTTTAGCAATCAAGAAAACCAACAAGCAACAACAAATGATCTATCTAGCAATTAGGAACACTCTATATTACTATTTTTATCTTCCATAATATTCATTCTGAATCTTTGGTCTTTCTATAAATCATTGAAAAACATCGACAAAAGCTTTATAAAGTAACGCTTTAGCTTTCTGTACATAACAGCACTAAAGAAATAATCCAATTAAAATCTCATGTAATTTTAATTTTTTTCTAATTAAATACCTTTCTAGATCTAATATGCTTCAAAGAGCCCTCAAGTTGAGTTTCCAGATGCTGGAGTTCTTTCACATTCAGTGAATCAAGGTCTTCTCCCATTAAGTGCCTGCAATATATGCAAAGAGATGAGCCAACGTGAACCCAAAACAGTCATTTTCAGCACAAATACAACAATTATCATAATTAATTACCTTTGGCATTTTTGTATGGCATCAACCTTTGCCTTTAATTTCCTGTACTCATGACACCAATTAGCCTGCAAAGAAAATATAGTGCATGAGATTAGGCAACAGAAATTATTTTTGTGAATTGCAGGCCGTGCCTAATGTATCTTTCAATTCTGTTTTGGTGTCTGTAGTTTTTGAAGAGCCATTTTGATTTCAAACAACTTTAATTGGTCCATTTTGATTTCTAATTAATTACCTCTGTCATCTCTATACAGTGGCAATCTCTTCCATGAGATTCAAGTACTTTTCATTTTAGCAAGTTGAACAGTCACATTTCATATTAAGAAAGCGTAAAACTAGGACCAAGAACTGCTTTGCAATTTCCATAAAGAGGCTTTTGATGCTTGGTTTGCTAAATTTTGATCCTTCACATTAATAATGAACTGATTAAAAAATGATCCTTTTTAACCAGATAAATCCATTAGAATATCAAGGATGAACAACACTATACCTCCAGCCCACATAACCATGTTCGTATTTATTTTAAATTTCAAGAGCAAAGACAATTTAAAGAGTATTTAGTTAATACCTGAGGATCTTGTTCGGCTGAAACAAGTACCTTCTCAGCATAAGAGTACCTCTCATAACGATCCAGTATTTTATCCATGCTGTTTCAGATGAGGGAATAAATCTTGGTCATTTCTACTAGCTACATAATGAACTTGGACAATAGTTGTTTGCCATTGATTAATATAAGCATGGGATCAGTTCTAGTGGCAGGTTTTGTTTCAATTTTCTTTTATTGCTTATTCCAAGTGTCATTCAGAAATATCACATATTCACATCGCAACAACTTTGTACTGATAAGACAAGTACTTCAGGCTTAGACAATTAAGATACATTTAGTACTTGTTGTATGAGTATTGAATAGAATCAGCCAGCAAAGAAAACTCGTTGATAATGTTGCCAATTATAGTGGGAGGATTCAACTAAAATGACAGAATAATTGAACAGCGAAGTGATTGATGCAGTAATTGCATCAATTCTGTGCGAAAAGTAAAAATAGAAAGAAAAAAAACCTTCAAAAGATTAAAAAAAGACGCAACCAATTATATATGATAGACCAGATCGAAATTTTAAGGTGGTTTATGAAGCACAAAATCCTTTTATGCTTTACATCCAAATATCGAATTGGAAAACTCAAATAGCCAGTCCAAACATTCAACATGATTTCATATGAGAACCACTTTCTAGCTTTCTAGACCAATTTTACATTTTTCAATGTTTTTAATGTTTCGACCGATGGGTGGAAAATGTAGTGGGATTATCCAATACTAATGATTTTGCTCCCATCCAAAAATAAACAAATAAATTATAAAAATGTAACATTTGATCTCCAAAAACATCTTATATGGAGATCATGTTAAATGGTTGGGCTTGGCTATTTGGATTTGCAATTTTGAGATTTGAGACATGACTATAGTTGAGTTGAATTTTCACGAAGTTTAAAGTATTGACCAGATGTCAGTGCAGTAATTAGCAAAATAGCAATTACTTCACTAGTGCATCCAATATGTAAGTCTGATTGTTTTGAAGTTATGCCCCTTTAAAACTTTGCATTTGAAATATTAGCTTACGCTGGTGAACCTAACAATATTTGAAGTAGGTTGTTCCTGAATTTAATTTTTGATACGTATTGTTGTGTGCTATATTTTGTTTAAAAATTGCACCATGGCCTGTACCAATATCTCTCTACTATGGTTTCTATTTGAATGGGTCACTGTTCTTGTTTGTGAATGCCATGACACTTATAGGTGATGTCATGATAGTTGCTACTTGCTAGGAATGACATGGTTCGGGAAGTCCCTGCTTTCCAGATAACTTGTTAGTTGTTACTTCATGAGAAAGATGCATTTGAGTTAAAACCCTCTTGAAGAACAAGATCTTTGTATATTTGTTTTCTTATATAGTAAATCGGTCCATCAGGAAAGTTTGGTATAGACATGTTAGCCAGTGGCTCAATCTTGCGTTTTGGCCACAGCTGGAGGGAGAGATGATCAATTATTCAGGAAAACAATTTTGGGTAATTACTGCACGCGCATGATTTGTATCACAGTTTAATTTATTCATGTGCCTAAAAGATTAAAAGTATGGTTGCAGGGATACACAACCTGCAGCTGAACAGCCCAACACCAAATGGAACAGTCTATTCTATTTCTGTGCAGATGGACGGTGTGGAAAGAATGAAAACAAGAGATTCAAGGGCAGCAGCAGGAGTATAGACTAACACATGCAGATTCAAAGGTGATTGTTCACAGATGGATTATTGATGTAAAAACTTATAGGAATTTCTGTTTTGTCTTCCAGCCAAATTATGGCTACTGTTTTATTTGACTTTAAGTTGTAAGCCTTCTTTTCTGTGTTTGCCGGTTGACAGATTGCCGCTCAATCTTCAAAAGAAAAGTTCTTTTGCCTGTCATGAAGTTCATCAGGAGGTGTTGCAATATGAGCTAATGAGAATGACTGTATTGTTCTAGCAAAAAAGATTGTCAAAATAAAATAGTAATACATGACTCTTCAATTAGTCTATTTATTAAAAAAATAATTAAATGACAAATCAAGAGATATCAAGTTGAAAGATTGCAATTATGTGACACATGTTAACTCAAATAAACATAATTAAAAAAGAGACTATGCAAAACATAATTGGTTTTATATAAATTATGAACAGATATCTCTAAATAACTTTTTCAATAGTTAATAGTCTATAATTAATATGCATATATATTGTAATCAGGAGACTTATTTTGACAATAGGATTAAATAAAATTAAGAGCACCGTTTGTAACAATTTTATACTAGCAAATTTTCAGAAAGTAAGCTCAATCCATAATATTTTGCCCCAATGTTGTTTCCTACTACTCTTGCAGTCGTTCTGAATGACATTATTTTGACAATAAATATCGATAAAATGTTTTGTTATGGAAATCATATACATAATCTATTTCCAATCTTATCTTAATTAATAAAAGAACAAACTATGGTTAATATAGACATGGTATTAGTCTCTGATCCATTAGAAGGCAGAAGTATTGGTAGTTTGAGTTAGTGGTAATTCAGGAGCTGTATGGGATATGCAAAAGATTTACTTATAGATTCCTTCATTCAATTACGAAAACATTCCTACAATATTACTATAAAAATCATAGATGTTAGTATCTTACGATACGATGCGTATCTTACGGTTTAATACGATTCAAAGGGCGAGAGTTACGTATGTTATGGTTCGATACAAGTAGTGAATTTCAAGGGTGAGTCGCCATTTCTCAAGATAAATGTCTTAATATGCAAAGAATTTACATCGATATCAATTGACAGTTATCAATATATTTAAAATTACGATGGTTTCTTAGTTATTTAAACTTTTCTTGTTAGATACTAATCACTATAATTCTTTTGTTATTTTAAAAATAGCTTAGCGTATCTGAACGACACGACACGATACACGAGACATGATACGATACAAAATTCACCAATACACGATACATTTTACGATTCAACTACTATGATAAAAATAAGTTTGAAATTATATCATCATTTAATAAAAATAACATATGCTACATGAGAAATTTCCTATTGTTTGTGGTTTGATCAAACACCCACAATACGATAGTTACAAGATGTCTTCGAAACTTTTGAATGAGTTCTTGTTCACATTATTTCAATAAATGTTTCAATTATTATTATGAAGTTTGAGAGTTAAACATGCTGCCATGCAAATAAAGGTTTCTGCCATGAGATGCTGTCATAATTAATAGATGACTTTTTCTTGGAATTTGGAAAGTGCCTAAAAACCTGTGGAAATGGACTAGGAATATTGCAGTAGTAATTTTGTTATCAGCGTATTATAAATGATGAAAGAACTGATAATCTCTTAAAAGGACATGTTTTGAAAACAAACGATTATACCAATTACTCAATGGTTGCTGTTCCTACAACATAAACTAATATAAAATAAATGCCACCATTATGAGCAAGCCAATGTCAACATTAGTATCCATATGAATGACAGCTTCCAGTTATAGCTTGCTTGATAAAGTACTGGTACAGTGGTACTTGAAGTATATGAAGAACTGAAGGTCAGATATGGGCAGTCCCTTGGATATTAAGGTGAATAAATTAGGGTCACACGAGTATACGAATCATTGTACTGCCAGTATGGTTAATAAAGAAATACATGCTTTAACTGAAAGAGCTAAACTAAAGTTGGCATTTTGTTATAAATACAGTTCCTGGTTTGTAGCATATAACAGTCCCATGCTGTGTACATGCTGGATTTAGTATAAACTTAGTCATTGAGGACAACGACAGAAAACGAAGAAGTCCTTAATTATTAAACAAAAGATACAGGACTTTAATCATAGTATATGATTTTTAACTGGTGATCTTCGAATTTAAATTTGGGGAGGCTCCATGCATAAACAATGAATTAAATGAAGGGCGACCTATTAGACAAAGAAACCATGCAGATGCTGTTTCCAGGACAACTGATCCCATATATTTACTTTCTCTGCACCGGAACCT
Source organism: Eleocharis quinqueflora (assembly GCA_964058865.1). Taxonomy (NCBI): domain Eukaryota; kingdom Viridiplantae; phylum Streptophyta; class Magnoliopsida; order Poales; family Cyperaceae; genus Eleocharis; species Eleocharis quinqueflora. The sequence goes on from CAXKVX010003821.1 coordinate 8,529, forward strand.
TGATGTCTCTCGTATATTATGTTGATTAATACTATAAATGACTTCTTATATCAAGAACTAAACAGCAAGTTTGTCAACGGAGAACCGATTCTGATTTGTACGTAGCATATTTAGGATTGGGACTATATTACGGTTAAATTTAGAAAATAAATATAAAATCCACTTTAGCATGAAATCAGGAAAGGAAAAGTCGACCAAATGATGGTCTTACTCTCTGAAATGTATGCTAGAGAAAAAATAAACTGCGAGCTTCCATTTAAAAGGGAAAAAAGAATAAACATGATTGGTTTGTCTTTCAACCATGCAAAGAGACGCACTTGGCAGCGGCTGCCAGCTTTGAGAGAGAGAGAGAGACGAGGGAAGGATGCAGATAAGTTCATACTTGGCGGCTGCTGCCAAGGTTTCAAAAAATAAAAAAGAGGGAGAGAAGGGAGAGTTCTCTCTCTTCAAAAAAAAAAAAAAAAAAAAGGAGAGAGATAGAGAGAGAGAGAGAGACGGGGAGTATCCAAAGAGCCGATTATAAAAAACTGAAGGTTCTTAAAGTAGCAGTTTATTAATTAATGCACAAGATAAAGAGAAGCCAATTTCCGATGAAAAAGCATGCTGTAAGTGCACAGTTAATAAACTTCAAATGGAGAGCAGATTGAATTAGTGAAAAACAGTATCTATATATATACATACATGTATAAGAGAGGATAAATCGATGACAAAGACCATTACATTATAGCATACTTAAAAGAGTAACGGCTATAGCTAGGACGGATTACTAAATTCTTCAAAAATACAAGCAATCAAATGACAATTTGGGGACGATGAAAATTAAGCAAAGACCAAAAGCAACCCTAAATCATGCTACATCGGGACAATCAGATCTGTGCGACTGTGCCCAATTTTACAACGGGGACCAAAAATATATAGAAGATATTTTTTAATGAAGTTTTGGCTGTTTGTACGGAAGGGTGTACGGAATTGTGCCGGGCTCACTATACCTATACCCATTGAAAAAACAAAGAAGAATAGAAGAATAATCACGCTCTCCGTTTTTAAGAAATAAGCATATATATATAGTTCAGAAAAGAAATGGTCCTCACAAAATTTCCAATTAAAGCGAAAAAATATGAACATGTACAATAAAAAAAATGACGCAATCATTCATACGCCATTCAGATTTCAGATCACAATAAATAGAAGCCTTAATCCTACCTTTTAGCTCCCCTCTTTGCACCATCGATCGTTCTATCTCGAGTAATTATTAATTTAAACCAGTTCAAATCCAATCCAATTGTACCATCAGTCATTCGTATCGCAAGTGACGAAACCAAAAAGAAAGAAAAAGAAAACATAATGAAATCACCAACGACAAGGAAAGAACAAAAGTTCGAGAATTGTGTAGTCTAATAAAGAGGCAAGAGCAGATACCAAGCGTCGGTGGCGAACTCATAAAGCTTTCCTTTATTGGAGAAGATGATGAGCCCCACCTCAGCATCGCAGAGCACAGAAATCTCGTGCGCTTTCTTTAGCAAGCCCGAGCGCCTCTTGGAAAAAGTCACCTGTCGGTTTATCTTGTTCTCTATCCGCTTGAGCACCACTCTACCCCTCCCCATGTCTTCTTAAAATGGAAAGGTGGATTTAAACTGAGAGGGAGAAAAAGAAGGAAAAGGTAGACATGTAGGTAAGATAGAAATGGAAATAGCTAGTTGGGATTTTGAGTTGTGAATTTGAGTTGTGATGGTTGGAGAGGAAGGGGGGAGAGCTATGAGTGGCTTTAAAGAGGGAGCGACTGGTGTCTGGTGCAGACCGGAAATAGAGAGCTGTTTTGAAAAACCTGAGTGGTTTCAGGACATTGTGCTGTCGAGTTCTAATTGGCTGACAGGGCACAGGGAGGGGGTGGGGCCCTTGAGCTGACATCAGGCAGTGGAGTGTATAGTGGTTTTGGGTTTGGGTTTGTGTGGGGATTAGGAACTAGGGATCGATGTTATTTCTCTCTCTCTCCCAATGTAATACCACCTCGTACGGACGAAAAACTTACAAAGGCACAACACTGAATTGATGCCATTTATTGCTGCCCCTCCGATTCCATTTAATGACGGCGCGGGAAGATTATTTTTTACCTATTTTAGTTCGCTAGGCTGCCTGTTATGACTTGTGAGATTGCGATTGTAGGAAGGATTTATTACGGAGATGTGCCACTGCCCGCTGGCGTGGTAGCCGTCTCTGAAGAGGAAAGTGGAGAGGTGCTTTTTTGGGTGCTGCCAATACCCGACAGGCAATCGCGTGATGCCTTCATTTCCGTCCGTGTAAGTTGTAAGTTGTAAGTTGTAAGTGTGTAACTAGCTAGCTCAGAGCCTCAGACTTTTATATTTCCTATGTCTCTCTACTAAATCTCCTTGGATCAGACAATCACTAAACCCCAACGTAATATTCTCACTAAATACAAGATAACCCCACCGTTTTCGACAATCAACACAGCCTACGGTCCGCACAAATTTTCATTACAAATGTGAAATGTCAATTTTTACTCGACCTGACTCGGGAACAAATATGGATTTGGAATTTTTAATCCGTTTGTCTAATACTCTTATATTGATTGAATTTCAAATTTGATATTTAATACATTTTTTATTTTCTCCCGTTAATATGTAAAAAAAATATTAGACTATAAGACAATTAGGTAATGAATGGCACTTAGTTAGTCAGTCTGTTAGATGATTAATGAGAGGTTACGCTACGACAGAAAAAGAGCTTTAGTACCGTCTAATTATCACTAGGTCTTAGTGATATCCGTAATTAAAAAAACACTTAGCGACATATCACCATTTTTATTCTAAGTATTAGATGCAAACATCGGCTCTTCTCTTCTCTCTATTCTTGTTCTATCTTATTTATCTATTTATGTTTTCTTATTTTTTTGTTGTCTTATATTCATTTATTTCTCTCTATTTTTTTCTATTTTATTTTTAATTTTTAATTTATCTCCTATTTTCTTGTTTTTTCTATTTATTTACTTTTAATCGTTTGTTTTATTTTTTTAAAATTAAATTTGAAATTTGAAATTTGGATTTTGAATTATCTAGACGATTTGACAGCTATCAAAAGATGTACGTTCTGCAACCGGTTGTCAGGTTGCAAAAGTACAACTTTTTTACTTTTTATTTGACTTATCACCGGTTTTTAATAAAAACTGGTGATAAAAGTCAAGGTTTTATTCCCGGTCAATACTTGTAGTGTTACTGGTGCATTGTATCGTTACTGTTAGTTAGACAAGTATTTTGTTACACTCATTTTACTAAAGATAGCTATAAATACTCATGTACATTTAGATGAAAGGATCAATGAAATTCAGTTAGGATTCTCCTTTATTCTTCCCATTTTACATATCTACATGGTATAAGAGCCACAATGATGCTTTATAAGGCTTGCGTCTATTCCAGAAATTATGCCCCTATTCTCCTTCTATTCCAGTAATAGGGGTTTTCATTCCAAATGGATTAATTGGATTAAACTAATCTTTCAAGAAAGCGAGACTTGTATAGACTTTAATGAGTATTTACGTGAATATTTCTTTATAGGAGAGGGTAAGGCAAGGTGATCCCCTCTCTCCCTTTCTATTTTACTTAGTAGCTGATACTTTAAATATCATTTTATCAAACGCTAGATATGCTGGTTTATTAAGTCTAGAAAATTTTGATCAGATAGATAATATTCTTAATTTTTATTTTGCTGATGATACATTTTTATTCCTTAAGGCTGATTATAAATAAATTGTAATCATTAAATGACTACCCATAGGTTTGGAAAATCTTTCAGGACTCAAAATTAATTTTGAGAAATGTGAACATTTTCCTTTAAATATAAATGAAAGATTAAGTAATCAATTATAAAATATATTAGGGTGTACCCAAACTCTTTTAACTATTAAATATTTAGGTGTACCATTACATAATAAAACAAAATAGATTGAAACTTAATTATTGAGAAAATTGAAAAGAAACTTCAGTGTTGGTAAGACAAGTTTTTGTCATTAGGTGGAAACATTATTCTTTTAAATTCAGTAATTACATCTACCCCCTTACATTGGTTATCTTTATATAGAATGCTTGTAAATTTTAGAGTCAGAATAGATATAATTAGAAGAAAGTTCTTATAGCTTGGTGGTAATACTACTAGGAAAAAATCTTACTCTAGTAGCTTGATCTATTGTTTGTAAGAACAATGAACAAGGAGGGAGTATTAGGAGTACTTGATTTAGATATTATGAATAAGGATATTTTAACTAAATGGCGGTTTAGATACCATGATAAATTAGAAACATGATTTTGGAAAAATATAATAAAAGATAAATATAGTAGAACAATGAACAAATCTTTGTTTTCTCCCTTTTGGAAAAATATTAGTTCATTAATTACATCATATGATGACCACTTGTGTAAATAAGAAAATAGGTAATGGTACTCATATTTGTTTCTGGCTAGATAGATGGAAATGAGACTTATCATTTTCTCTTATGTTCCCAAATTTATTTCTAGTATGCTCTCAGCAAACAATTTCAGTTCTCAAAGCTTTTAGAAACAACAAATTAAATCTAGGGGAAATTTAAGGAAAATAATGGGATGATTTACATGCCACTGTCTCTGATGTTCTAATTGACAATGATAAAAAAAGATAGTTTAAGTTGGAGATGGGACAACTCAGTGAAATACTCAGTACATTATATGTATCAATGCTTAGATTCTGGAGGACTCAATAATCATAGTTTTGATATTTGTCGGCAGCCATTTCCCCGCCTCACTCTTCCCATCATCTGGTGGTTGAGGAGGCATGTTTTTCTTGGGAAAAAAGGACAGGTCACCTTGAACGCACGTGATTTCTTTTTGCAGCTTAGGTGCACGCAATTGTCATGGATTCCTATGTCTTAGTCGGAAACAAGCTCCTGCCATTATTTATATGAGGCATTATTTCAGTCCTCAATACCCACGATTCTAAAGTGATGGGGGAAATAAACAGGATAACACAAGGTAATTTTCTAAAGCAATTTGATTTAATTTTAAAGCGCCATATTGTTTTTGAAACCCTTTATAATGACCATTCTGAAGAATACTAACTAAAGTTCTTGTATCATCTCGCTCCAATGTTTACCTTGTTTTTCTTCTTTTATATTTGTTTGAACATATGTTTATTTTAATTGGGCATGGATTTCCTTCATTTATGCATATTTGGATATATGTTTAATTTTGGCAAAGGACGTGTTTTCTTATAAAGGGATTTCTATTTCTCTTGTATCTTTTTTTTTTTTTTGCTTTCATGAAAAATGTGTTTTGTTTCATGAAATAAAGGAGGAAAATTTGAATGTTATGTTTTTATGATCTATGAGTCATGAATCATAACATAACTACACATCGTTCGATTCTTTGCAAAGAAAGATGTCTAATGATATTCTCTAAGGGTCCGTTTGGCACATCTGGAATAGTGGAATAGAGTGCTATTCTATTCCACGTAAGTGCCAAACAACATTTAAATTTTCGGAATAGTGCAAAATTTTTGCTATTCCACTAAACCAACCAATAGGTGGTTTACCAGTTTAGCAATTGTGGAATAGCAATTAGTATTTGATTGTGTTGTATTATATTTAGTAATTAATAATATTTTATTATATATCACCCTGTTTATTATTTAATTTTATAATTACTGAATATAACACATATTATTATGTTATTATGTTATTATTATTATTATTATTATTATTATTATTTATATTTATTATTTATTATTATTATTATTATTATTATTTTATTGTATTTTAATATTTCATCATTACTATTATTATTGTTAATAATATTATTATTGTTATTATTATTTATCATTAGTGTTATAATATTTCATCATTATTATTATTTTATTATTGTTTATGATAATTATTATTAGTCTTAATTATTATTAATATTTTATTAGTATTATAATATTTCATCATCATTATTATGATTATATTGATTATTATTGATTATTATTTATTATTTATTATGATTGTTATTATTATTTATTATTAGTATTATATTATTTAATCATTATTATTATTTTATTATTATTTATGATAATTATTATTATTCTTAATTATTATTAATATTTTATTAGTATTATAATATTTCATCATCATTATTATTATTATATTGATTATTATTGATTATTTATTATTTATTATTATTATTGTTATTATTATTTATTATTAGTATTATACTATTTAATCATTATTATTATTTATGACAATTATTATTATATTATTATTATTATATATTTTATTATTATTCTTATTTATTATTATTATTATTATGATTTTATTAGTATTAGTATTATAATATTTCATCATCATTATTATTATTTTATTATTATTTATGATAATAATTATTATATTATTATTATTATTATTCTTATTTATTATTATTACTTATTATTAGTATTATAGTATTTCATCATTTGAGTGTGAAGTGTCTATTTCAAGAAAACAAAGATTATCATAAGAAGATGGAGAACCGGAAGCAACTTGTTTTGTATTTTGAAACAAACTGAAATTTTCATTACTAAATGAACATACATAGCCATTTTTGTCCAAATAAGAAACGAAAATTAGGTTTCTTCTAAAGAATGGAATCACTAATGCATCAAAATACAAATAAAAGCCAGTCCTACAAAATAATATAAATTTTCCTATGCCTTCAACTTCAATCTTCGTCATGTCTCTTATATAAATGTAGCATTCTGCTTGATTTGACTTTCGGAGGTTTAGACAGCCCTGCAAAGATATACGGATGTTAGATGTTGCACTTGAGTCTAACCACCAGAATATCTAGATACAATACTTAAATTAACTTCAGAACAAACTAAGCCGTGACACATACCTTTCTTTTTCAACCACGAGAAGTAGTTGGTATAGTGTATCTTGACATACCCTAGCTTCTTTCAAAAGTGACAAATGACCTTATGATTACTACATGTCACATAGTTGGTATAGTGTATCTGCCTTTTACTTCATATTGCGACCGCAATAGAATTGGCTTTCAGACTTGACAGGAAATCTGCCATGTCTCTTGCGACAACAGTGGAGGCTATTGCAACCGCAATTAATCTTCTGAAAATTCAGAAGATTTACTACCAAATCTCCTATATTCATTGCAGTCGCAAACGATCTTCTTGCGACCGCAATAGACTTGCGTTTGGGTTGTTTTGCTTGGACTTTGATCTAGTCAGAGTTGGGTTTAGCCCATACAATATTTCTGACTTTACATTATCACCAATATATAGTTAATTAATCATAATCGGTCCATCAATAATAATAATTAATTTACATTAATTCTATATGCATTTGTGTCCAAAACTTAGCGAAATACATATAATGTCATTGGATATCAATTAATCACATTACACGACATATCCATATATTACTTCTCGTAATATTAAGTGACAGTATGTGTCATGTAGTAATTATATAATACGTAGTCCAAACTTTATTTATTAGAATTGACGTCTCAATTCTAACAATACCCGAGCATCAGTTATTAAAAGAGGTGGCTAAAGACAAAACAAAAGATAAAATAGACGTCCTTTCAACAAGTGGCATTACCAAAATGATCGGAACGAAACAGAATGATCAACTCATTCTCTTCGCTATTCATTCATCTTCTCTCTCATCACACTAAAGCAAATCAGAAACTGATGGTGAACGATTCTAATCATATACTCGAATCAAATCTTTCATCTCCTTATTCGAGCAATCCTTCATCTCATCTCTTATCACCTTCTCTCAACATAGTATTTTTCTCTAAATCAAAACAATTCTAACAATACAGTCTCATAAACGAAACTACGAAACAAACGATCACAAAATAATATATTTTTGTTAACCGTTTTGTTATTTAAACGAAAGAAATTTCTTTGATCGTAATCATTTCATTTGTCACGAAACGAAACGAAATACGATTAAACGACCGATCGTTAACAGACCTGCCGACCCTTGCCCAAACGTCATTACATGCTATTGGTCTACTAGTAGGAAAAAGCAACTCTCGTAGAAAGTTGTTTCGCAACAAATAAATCCACGAATCAGGGAAGGGAAGGGGATGAAAAAGGAAATTAATTTAGAGTGGATCCAGGCGACGTCCCCAATTCGGCAGAAACGAAAGAGTGGGGTAGCAAAGGAATGATGGTGATCTGGCAGAAAACGACAGTGTCCAAGCGTTGCATTAGAATTTAGAATCGCTAGCTCCTCGCAACACCGCCGGTCGCTGTGCCGGTGGGGTGTCGTCTGGTCAGCAACCATCTCATTCCTTTCCATTTCATAATTTATTAATTTCCCTCGGTTGATAATTTGTGTGTGATGATGAAGATGGACACGTGTCAAACCGAGAATGGAGGGTTCTGCTGTAATTTTTTCTTTTGAGAGAACTTGGGCAATATAATTTATACTTGATTGGTAAGTTGGAATTATATATAGTGCATTGACAAGCCATGTCGGCCACGGACTTCAGTAAATGAACAAGAGCAACAAGCATCAATGCACGCCTATGTTTAGCCGTTGGATTGGCGGAGATGTACACGTGGCACGTTTCCATCAATAGATGAGATAATCGTGTTGGGCCTGCTTAATTTTGTCTTCTAGCCCATGGGCCCTACCCTGCGATGAAGAAATAATAAGAGAGAGAGGGATGGGAACGTGCCTTGTCGGAGACAATAAAGAATTGCCCTGTTTGGCTGTTGCCAACTTCAGCCCCTCCAAAACTAGAAAACAGTGTGTATTTATTTTTTAATGCAATAATTTTGGACACAACGAAACTTCCCAGAACTTTTCAATACAAACACCTGAAGGCTGAAGCAGTGGTCTACCAAGTAAATGAAGCTAACTTTTATAGTTTTTCAATAAAAAATATAGTTTTATTCAGATACATCTTCTTTTCTCAAAATATAGTTTTACGACATGGATCGACGAAATCCAGAGCTTCCACTACCAGATTTTAGTATCGACGTTCTTACATATGCTTCCACATTCTTAAATATGCTCTTTTGCGTCAATTTACCACATAATAAATTATTAACAAAAAAAATCTTCCACAGAAATAATAAAACCTCCCAAATATTACCCCATCTCTTTCACAAAAACAACTATCAACAAAAATACTTCAAATTTTTTAGCGAGAAATTGTCCTCCAACACTTCACAAAGATTACTCTCTCCATCTTCTCCAAAGTCTCTCTCTTCTCCAAAATTTCAACAAAATTCATATCTTCCTTCGACTCTTCCTTTACACTGTGTTTGGATAACTGAAGGTGAATGAAAAGAAAACACTACCACAGAAACTACCTTTAAAAGCAGACAAAATTACCCTTTAAAATCGGACTTCAGTCCGCTGTAAAAGAGAGGGCTTTTAAAAGTCTCAGGAGTCCGCTGCTAGTTGTCAGGTCTTTAAAACCGGACAGCAAGACCAGGGTACGGTGTTAAATGCATCATTTAAACTGAACGCTACCATTACTCTCCGCTTTTAAAAATATTTTTAAAATCGGAGCTATACTTGCAATCCGATTTTAAAAGCACAAATTTCAAAATATCTGACATGCGCTAGAGATGTGGTACCAGAGCAATTAATGCGCATGGCATGCGCTAGCTGTAAAAGAAAATTGTTAAAAAAAATTCAAAAATGACCTAAAATCTTATAATATTTACATAAACAATCTAGATTATAATTTTAAAAATAACCTTAACTTTTAAAATTTATTCTAAAAGTAGCCTTATGTTGTTTATTTAAATTTCAAATTCAAAATTAATTCTACATGTATATTTAACATTCAAATTTCAAATATATATTTTAGAATCTAATTCTCTTCATCCGTGGGGTTCTTATTTCTTTTGATTCATGTTCCAAAATTTCTAAGAAATAAAACTTTTCTGATGAGAGAAAAAGAAGTAAATCAAAAGACAAAACGAATTTTTTCCAAGTAGCTAGTAAATATTTTTTTTCTTAGAGAAGAGATCAGATGAGAAATGAGAAATGTGAATCAAAGAGGTGAGAAATGAGAGAAATTGATGAATTATATAGAGAATCAAAGAGGTGATCCATAGGTTTTTTCTGAGCGATTTTTTATCGTCAGATCAGTCTAGAATGAACGTTGTGGATTAGAAACAATATGATGATATGTGGGATATCTTTTAAAACCGGAGTGTACAAATGGTCCGGTGTAAAAGATGTTAGTTTGTAACAATCTAGAAGTCAATAATACGATAAATTATCATAAAGCTTTGTTCATGAATTGAGTGATTAATAAACTGTCATTTTGTTACCTTGAGTATTATTGAATTTATGAATCATTTCTTTATCTGACATTAGTCAATAACTGGAATTGTGAAACTTCATAATATAGATGATATATATTCTTAAAAGTCTCTAACCAAGGTAATTAACAGGAACACTAACTTACCGTTACAAGGTTCGAATGTGGATTAAAAGATGATTAAGTTTTACAAACCATAGACATGAGATGTCGTTTTAATCACATGAATACATGTTAGAGGAACATAGTATTTTACAGACCTCGAATGAAACATTAAAAAAAATTGTGTATGTATCATTAATGTTTTCATTCAGTGTTAAGTTCTAAAGTATGAGGTATTCATCTTTCCTACTAAGAGATGTGTATGTGTGATTGTTATCTAACGTTGTCGGTAAAACGCAGTCATAATGGTAGCTTTTCGGTATACATAGCTTAGTTGAGGTAGTGATGGTTTACTGAAAGTACTATTTTCCCTTGTATCTTGATACAAGTTACAGTATCACTGGGCCCCTTGATAGAGTAAGATTATCTACATGCGGTATAATTACAAGAGTAATTATATTTGATAAGTCTGCTCAAGATCAAGAAAATATTAAATTTGCAAGGATGCCACACACTTGCCTTGAAAGTAATCTGATACTGTGAGACGAAAGAATTAACACGACTAAAATATTTAGTGGATCGTGATATTGCATAAGTACAACATCGTCTGTGTAATTGGATGGTCATAGCGCATATGTTAGATGCCTCCTATGATTATAGAAATTAAAATGGTTTTAATTATATTTACCAACATAACACAGATCCTAGCGGTATTCCTCATTTGGATAACTATGAGTTACGAAGATATCTTATATAGTCCGTATCTTGGTGAATAGTGTTTTTGCGAGATATCGCGACTTTTGGTATTTCTGGCAGAAGAAGTAAGCCGCTCTCTAGTCGTCCTGGTGGACATCCGATAGATGTATCAGACGTCTGATACTCCGAAGAGAATAGCGTCTGTGATTCGGCCTTCCGAGTCTTCTGCCGTCCAATTCGAATTTGGATCAAGGTATTAATGTTATATTAATATATTTAATTTGTAAGTAGATTAAAGTTTTAGAATTCAGTTAAGGAGTAGATCTATTTAGGGATTAAATAGGATTTTGATGTTAGGGATAAACGAGAGATGGACACCCTTCGTTGTTTATCCGACATACCCCGTTTAATCCTCAGCTTAAGTCAGACGTAAAATTTTTGTTTTACGGTCTTTCTGCTGCTTTGGCCAATTGACGGGTTTTGAACTATTCGTAACCCAGCAAAAGACCCCTTTAACACCGGCCAGTACAATGGTCCGGTGTAAAAGACCCATTTTACACCGACCGAGTACAAATGGTCCAGTGTAAAAGACCCCTTTAACACCGGCCGAGTACAACGGTCCGGTGTAAAAGACCCCTATTATGAAATTCTTAAATTAATAGCGGACCTTTAAAACCTTTAATAACGGCATCTTTGACAGTCCGCTATTAAACAGTGACTTTTAATAGCGGACTGGCCATGGGTCTGCTATTAAAGGTTAAGATTTAATAGCGGAATGTCTCTGGGTCCGCTATTAAAAGTTTCCCACGAATTACTCACTGCCTTTACAATCTACAGCGTCCGTTCTAACTAATCCGACACTAAAAAATCACTCAGAAAAAGCCCACGGATTCCCATCTTTTTTGCATTCATCTCTCTCTTATATATATATTTCATTCTTCATTGTCTCTCAAATTTTTCTCTTCATTTCTCAACTTCTCAATACACAAACACAAAAGATCATTTCTATTTTTTCTCAATCTCTCTCTCTTAATTTTTCTAAGAGTTAAACAAATTTGTTCATTTTTGTTTGTTTTTTTGAACTTTTTTTTTTGTTCATTTTTACCTTTGCTAGGAAAAACAAAATTTTCTCAATCTGAAAATTTCAACTTTTTCATTGCATTATTTTCAACTTGTTCATATTTGAAATCCTATTCTTTTAAAATTTTGTTAAAAGTTATTTTAATATTGTTGCTATTGTATTTGAGTTCGTATTGTTGTTTTAAATTTAAATGCACAAAAAAAAATAAAAAATGCACAAACAAACACAAAATTTGAAATTTCCATAATCTGAAAATTTTGCTATCTTGACACGATCTAGCAGCTATCATTGAACAGCTGTTAGTTTTTTTTTTAAATTTCGTAAACCTTTAAAAGCATACCATATGACATGTCCGCTATTACTTCACACTTTTAATAGAGGACTTGTCTCTGGATCCGCTATTAAAAGTGGGAATTAATAGCGGAGTTTGTCCAAGGTCCGCTATTAAAAGTGGGAATTAATAGCGGACATGTCATATGGTCCGCTATTAAAGGTTGGAATTTATAGCGAACCCTTCGAATATTTTATAGCCTCCCCCATTTAATATCAGACCTTAGTCCGCTATTAAGGGTTATTTTTGCCGCTATTAAAACTTGTTTTTCTAGTAGTGTTTGGATGATAACTCAGGAAAAATAAAATTTTCCTTCCTTTTTTCTTCATTTTTTCTTAGAAAACTCCATTACACCCGATTTGGAGGGTAAATAATTGTTATTACAAGAGGTTCACTCATTCCATTCTTGATCCTTCACCTCTATTTAAAATATTCAACCAAACAAGATTAATTATCTATTTTTCCTTTCCTTTCCATTCCATTTTATCCCTCTCATTAAACTCCATCCAAACACAGTGTTACTCTCTTATTCTCTTATTCGATGTCTCTTCCTTTTCTCTCTTCTCCAAAATAAGGACGAGCTCAGTAGAAGGTGCACATACCTCCAGACACAGGAGCTTTGGTATCAGCTTCAAATTGGTACTTCATTGCCCTCTCCTTTCTCTTCATTTCATCTCTTATGCATTTACTTTGTTTTGATGTCCAAAAACCAGGTTTTTCACTCTAGAATCAAGCACATAGAAATATGTTTTCATCTTATTCGAGATCATATAGAGAAAGCCAGAAAGGTGATATTGAACTTACACACGTTGATACAGATAACCAAATTGCCGATATCTTTCCAAAACCACTTAAGACTCAACAACCTTGTGAACATAGGTTTAAGTTAGGAATGCTAGAACTCAACTAAATCATCTATGCCCAAATTAGAGTCCAATAAATTTGTCCAATAGCATAGCAAGCAAATTCCTAAATTATTTTAACTTTCGAGCCAAATTTCCAAAATTCGAACTGTTATAACGCCACTTTTGGCGTTATAACGCCATTCCAAACTTGTGAGATTCATTTTTCCCAAAATCCTTCTAGAATTATCTGTTATAACGCCATTTTTGGCAGTAGCCCAAGTTTCTAGAAATTACGTTCTATCTAAAACCCCCAGTTTTAGCATTATAATGCTAGCCAAATTTTCAGGGATCACGTTTCTACAAAAAAGTCCTGCAAAAACTTCCCGAAAAGACAGATATAACGTCACAATTGGCTTATAAAGCCAGCCTGATAATCCAATCTACACTCGATATGCTGAGACATGCCGTTATAACGCGAGATCTGTAGAATCAATTTTTTTTAGAAAATGACCCTCTCTCTCCTCCACCTACCTTCTTCCCCAAACAAACTTTCTCTTTTCCTCTCCAAACCCGTGGCTTCTCGTTAAAACCTTATTTCTCCCCTCAAATACTCTCTCTACACTCCACTAAAGCCAAATTTCTTCTACATACCACCTCTCCTTCACTCTCTCTTCTCATTTCTCTAACCAAATTCAACCGAAAACCTTTAAATCTCATCATCTCCGAAACTCTAGTCATGGCATCAAAAATCAAGAAACTCATGTCCCTAGACCAAATTTCAAATTGTTGTCTATTTTTTCCTGACCTATTCAATAGTTATAACGGTAATATTTGTACGTACATGACTTGGTGTTTATAACGCGAAGTAAGAGTTTCAGAAAATGCCAAATCCAATGTCAGGAAATTTTGTCTTAATCTGACTTGGCGTTATAACGCCAAGATTTCTATAAGGTTCTAGCGTTATAACGCTAGAGCTCGATGACCTAACTTTTGACAGATTTGTACACCTAAAAAAAGCCATCTTCTTCTACCTTTCTTCCATATGAAACTAAGCCTATACTATACCTTTAGCAGCCACCATTATTGTGCACTCTAGAGCCCATATTGTCTTGCTAAATCTTGCTCAAAATCTCAATCTTTACTTAGCTAAATTAAACTATAGATTGTTGAGAGATTGTTTGTGCATTCTACTTTTACTATTTCATTATCTATTCATCTTTTTTCTGTGAGCTTGTGTATTATTTGGGTCCAATCATCGTACTGGTGTGTGTAATGGAGATTGGATTCCGTCTTGTATTGCAACCTTGTTAGTGAAGCGGAACAGGCTTATTACCGCAAGAAGCGGGGGCGCTGGGGACCCGAAGACGTCGTCGAGGCCCAACAACAAGCCGAACTCTGTCAACACTTCTTGAGCCATCCTCTTTCTTCTTAACTCTCTCTTATTTAAATTATTGCTAGTTGCATTTGTGTGATTGTGAATTGCTTACCTTAATTGTTAGAATTAATTAGAATTGCTTAATTGGTCATATTGTGGTAAAATTGCAATTAGGTTCATAGTTAGTTGGTAAATCGAAAGAAATTGAATATTACACCTAGGCGCCTAGGTGTATTAGTATTATAGAGACGACAAATACAAATCACAAACAATTGTGTACTTTACAATACAAGATAATACAAAATTGTTGAACACCTATTCCTCTCAATCGAAAGGTTTTGAACTTGATATGAGTGAAAATTAGTATAATTTTTTAGATTAGTGTTGTTCGAAGGATGAAGGCGTCAACTTGGATGGACAACTGGTGCCCAAAAATTATATTATTCGGTAGGGGATCGATGCTGCTGAATAATGATAAGATTAATGTAAATGTTAGTCATAAAATAAGAACTATAATTGTACATGAAAAAAAAGATGCCACAAAAATTAAAAGGTAGTTCTACAGGACCATAATTACACCGAAATGTTGTGCTACTAAAGGACGATATATCCAGAATATGAGTGTAGTGGATATGCGTACATTGTGGTGGATATATATATGGTCATACAAAAATGATCAAATTAAGAATAATGATGTAAGTAACGAAGTCGGGTCACACCGATTGAAGTGAAGTTTTTTTTCAACATCGCTTGAGATGATCTGGACATATCAAAGATCTTTTGAAGCATCGGACGCAACTTACGTGTCTACACGATGATAAATATAGATGACAGAAAACAAGGGCAACTCAGGAACACCACATTTTTACCCCTACAAAATATAGGATTTTGACCTGCAACAATACAATTTGAATTGAAATAAATGATCCCGGTCAGCCTAGAATTTGGACAGGCGCCTAGGTCCGTACGTCCTAGCAGTAGCAGGGCATGCAATGCAAGCTTTCATTACAAACCAATGA
>CAXKVX010003822.1:0-28710 GCA_964058865.1 Eleocharis quinqueflora
AATCATGAAAACACCACAAAGCACTTATACTTCTATGAGAAGTGTTTCTAATCAGAGTACTTCATTTATGATTGTTAACCAATCAAGAACACACCACAAAGCATTTAAGCATCCATGAGATGAGTTTCTAATCAATGTACTTCATTTATGGGTGATAACCATTCAAGAAAACACTACAAAGCACTTATACTTCTATGAGATGTGTTTCTAATCAGAGTACTTCATTTATGATTGTTAACCAATCAAGAACACACCACAAAGCATTTAAGCATCCATGAGAAGTGTTTCTAATCAAAGTACTACATTTATGTGTGATAACCAATCAAGAAAACACCACAAAGCACTTATACTTCTATGGGAAGTGTTTCTAATCAGAGTACTTTATTTATTGGTGGTAACCAATCAAAAAACAACACAAAGCATTTGGGCTTCTTTGAGAAGTGTTTCTAATCAATATACTTCATTTATGAATTGTTTCTAATGAGAGTACTTCATTTATGGGTGATAACCATTCAAGAAAACACCACAAAGCATTTATGCTTCCTTGAGAAGTGTTTGTAATGAGAGTACTTCATCTATGTGTGATAACCAATCAAGAAAACACCACAAAGCACTTATACTTATATGGGAAGTGTTTCTAATGAGAGTACTTCATTTATGGGTGATAACCATTCAAGAAAACACCACAAAGCACTTATACTTCATTGAGAAGTGTTTCTAATCAGAGTACTTCATATATGAATGGTAAAAAAACAAGAACACACAATAAAGCATTTAAGCGTCCATGAGAAGTGTTTCTAATCAATGTACTTCATTTATGGGTGATAACCATTCAAGAAAACACCACAAAGCACTTATACTTCTATGAGAAGTGTTTATAATCATAGTACTTCATTTATGAATGGTAACCAATCAAGAACACACCACAAAGCATTTAAGCATCCATGAGAAGTGTTTCTAATCAAAGTACTACATTTATGCGTGATAACCAATCAAGAAAATACCACAAAGCACTTATACTTCTATGGGAAGTGTTTCTAATCAGAGTACTTCATTTATTGGTGATAACCAATCAAAAAACAACACAAAGCATTAAGGCTTTTTTGAGAAGTGTTTCTAATCATTATACTTCATTTATGAATTGTTTCTAATGAGAGTACTTCATTTATGGGTGATAACCATTCAAGAAAACACCACAAAGCATTTAAGCATCCATGAGAAGTGTTTCTAATCAAAGTACTTCATTTATGGGTGATAACCATTCAAGAAAACACCACAAAGCACTTATACTTCTATTAGAAGTGTTTCTAATCAGAGTAGTTCATTTATGAATGGTAACCAATCAAGAACACACCACAAAGCATTTAAGCATCCATGAGAAGTGTTTCTAATCAATGTACTTCATTTATGGGTGATACCCATTCAAAAAAACACCACAAAGCATTTAAGCTTCCGTGAGAATTGTTTCTAAAGAGAGTACTTCATTTATGAGTGATAACCATTCAAGAAAACACCGCAAAGCATTTATGCTTCCTTGAGAAGTGTTTCTAATCAGAGTACTTCATTTATATGTGATAACAATTCAAGAAAACACCACAAAGCACATATACTTCTAAGACAAGTGTTTCTAATCAGAGTACTTCATTTATGAATGGTAACCAATCAAGAACACACCCCAAAGCATTTATGCTTCCTTGAGAAGTGTTTCTAATCAGAGTACTTCATTTATATGTGATAACAATTCAAGAAAACACCACAAAGCACATATACTTCTAAGACAAGTGTTTCTAATCAGAGTACTTCATTTATGAATGGTAACCAATCAAGAACACACCCCAAAGCATTTAAGCATTCATGAGAACTGTTTCTAATCAGAGTACTACATTTATGTGTGATAACCCATCAAGAAAACACCACAAAGCACTTATACTTCTATGGAAAGTGTTTCTAATCAGAGTACTTCATTTATTGGTGGTAACAAATCAAAAAACAACAAAAAGCATTTAGGCTTCTTTGAGAAGTGTTTCTAATCAATATACTTCATTTATGAATTGTTTGTAATGAGAGTACTTCCTTTATTGGTGATAACCATTCAAGAAAACACCACAAAACATTTATGATTCCTTGAGAAGTGTTTGTAATGAGAGTACTTCATTTATGTGTGATAACCAATCAAGAAAACACCACAAAGCACTTATACTTCTATGGGAAGTGTTTCTAATGAGAGTACTTCATTTATGGGTGATAACCATTCAAGAAAACACCACAAAGCACTTATACTTCATTGAGAAGTGTTTCTAATCAGAGTACTTCATATATGAATGGTAAAAAAACAAGAACACACAACAAAGCATTTAAGCGTCCATGAGAAGTGTTTCTAATCAATGTACTTCATTTATGGGTGATAACCATTCAAGAAAACACCACAAAACACTATACTTCTATGGGAACTGTTTCTAATTAGAGTAGTTCATTTATGGGTGGTAACCAATCAAGAAAACAGCACAAAGCATTTATGCTTCTTTGAGAAGTGTTTCTAATCAAAGTACTTCATTTATGGGTGATAACCATTCAAAAAAACTCCGCAAAGCATTTATGCTTCTGTGAGAAGTGTTTCTAATGAGAATACTTCATTTATGGGTGATAACCAATCATGAAAACACCACAAAGCACTTATACTTCTATGAGAAGTGTTTCTAATCGGAGTACTTCATTTATGATTGTTAACCAATGAAGAACACACCATAAAGCATTTAAGCATCCATGAGATGGGTTTCTAATCAATGTACTTCATTTATGGGTGATAACCATTCAAGAAAACACCACAAAGCATTTAAGCATCCATGAGAAGTGTTTCTAATCAAAGTACTTCATTTATGGGTGATAACCATTCAAGAAAACACCACAAAGCACTTATACTTCTATGAGAAGTGTTTATAATCATAGTACTTCATTTATGAATGGTAACCAATCAAGAACACACCACAAAGCATTTAAGCATCCATGATAAGTGTTTCTAATCAAAGTACTACATTTATGTGTGATAACCAATCAAGAAAACACCACAAAGCACTTATACTTCTATGGGAAGTGTTTCTAATCAGAGTACTTCATTTATTGGTGGTAACCAATCAAAAAACAACACAAAACATTTAGGCTTCTTTGAGAAGTGTTTCTAATCAATATACTTCATTTATGAATTGTTTCTAATGAGAGTACTT
Organism: Eleocharis quinqueflora; assembly: GCA_964058865.1. NCBI lineage: Eukaryota > Viridiplantae > Streptophyta > Magnoliopsida > Poales > Cyperaceae > Eleocharis > Eleocharis quinqueflora. The sequence goes on from CAXKVX010003822.1 coordinate 3,222, forward strand.
CATTTATGGGTGATAACCATTCAAGAAAACACCACAAAGCATTTAAGCATCCATGAGAAGTGTTTCTAGTCAATGTACTTCATTTATGGGTGATAACCATTCAAGAAAACACCACAAAGCACTTATACTTCTATTAGAAGTGTTTCTAATCATAGTAGTTCATTTATGAATTGTAACCAATCAAGAACACAACACAAAGCATTTAAGCATCCATGAAAAGTGTTTCTAATCAAAATACTTCATTTATGGGTGATAACCATTCAAGAACACACCATAAAGCATTTAAGCATCCATGAGATGTGTCTCTAATCAATGTACTTCATTTATGGGTGATAAACATTCAAGAAAACACCACAAACCACTTATACTTCTATGGGAACTGTTTCTAATTAGAGTAGTTCATTTATGGGTGGTAATCAATCAAGAAAACAACACAAAGCATTTATGCTTCTTTGAGAAGTGTTTCTAATCAAAGTTCTTCATTTATGGGTGACAACCATTCAAGAAAACATTGCAAAGCATTTATGCTTCCGTGAGAAGTGTTTCTAATGAGAATACTTCATTTATGGGTGATAACCAATCATGAAAACACCACAAAGCACTTATACTTCTATGAGAAGTGTTTCTAATCAGAGTACTTCATTTATGATTGTTAACCAATCAAGAACACACCACAAAGCATTTAAGCATCCATGAGATGAGTTTCTAATCAATGTACTTCATTTATGGGTGATAACCATTCAAGAAAACACTACAAAGCACTTATACTTCTATGAGATGTGTTTCTAATCAGAGTACTTCATTTATGATTGTTAACCAATCAAGAACACACCACAAAGCATTTAAGCATCCATGAGAAGTGTTTCTAATCAAAGTACTACATTTATGTGTGATAACCAATCAAGAAAACACCACAAAGCACTTATACTTCTATGGGAAGTGTTTCTAATCAGAGTACTTTATTTATTGGTGGTAACCAATCAAAAAACAACACAAAGCATTTGGGCTTCTTTGAGAAGTGTTTCTAATCAATATACTTCATTTATGAATTGTTTCTAATGAGAGTACTTCATTTATGGGTGATAACCATTCAAGAAAACACCACAAAGCATTTATGCTTCCTTGAGAAGTGTTTGTAATGAGAGTACTTCATCTATGTGTGATAACCAATCAAGAAAACACCACAAAGCACTTATACTTATATGGGAAGTGTTTCTAATGAGAGTACTTCATTTATGGGTGATAACCATTCAAGAAAACACCACAAAGCACTTATACTTCATTGAGAAGTGTTTCTAATCAGAGTACTTCATATATGAATGGTAAAAAAACAAGAACACACAATAAAGCATTTAAGCGTCCATGAGAAGTGTTTCTAATCAATGTACTTCATTTATGGGTGATAACCATTCAAGAAAACACCACAAAGCACTTATACTTCTATGAGAAGTGTTTATAATCATAGTACTTCATTTATGAATGGTAACCAATCAAGAACACACCACAAAGCATTTAAGCATCCATGAGAAGTGTTTCTAATCAAAGTACTACATTTATGCGTGATAACCAATCAAGAAAATACCACAAAGCACTTATACTTCTATGGGAAGTGTTTCTAATCAGAGTACTTCATTTATTGGTGATAACCAATCAAAAAACAACACAAAGCATTAAGGCTTTTTTGAGAAGTGTTTCTAATCATTATACTTCATTTATGAATTGTTTCTAATGAGAGTACTTCATTTATGGGTGATAACCATTCAAGAAAACACCACAAAGCATTTAAGCATCCATGAGAAGTGTTTCTAATCAAAGTACTTCATTTATGGGTGATAACCATTCAAGAAAACACCACAAAGCACTTATACTTCTATTAGAAGTGTTTCTAATCAGAGTAGTTCATTTATGAATGGTAACCAATCAAGAACACACCACAAAGCATTTAAGCATCCATGAGAAGTGTTTCTAATCAATGTACTTCATTTATGGGTGATACCCATTCAAAAAAACACCACAAAGCATTTAAGCTTCCGTGAGAATTGTTTCTAAAGAGAGTACTTCATTTATGAGTGATAACCATTCAAGAAAACACCGCAAAGCATTTATGCTTCCTTGAGAAGTGTTTCTAATCAGAGTACTTCATTTATATGTGATAACAATTCAAGAAAACACCACAAAGCACATATACTTCTAAGACAAGTGTTTCTAATCAGAGTACTTCATTTATGAATGGTAACCAATCAAGAACACACCCCAAAGCATTTATGCTTCCTTGAGAAGTGTTTCTAATCAGAGTACTTCATTTATATGTGATAACAATTCAAGAAAACACCACAAAGCACATATACTTCTAAGACAAGTGTTTCTAATCAGAGTACTTCATTTATGAATGGTAACCAATCAAGAACACACCCCAAAGCATTTAAGCATTCATGAGAACTGTTTCTAATCAGAGTACTACATTTATGTGTGATAACCCATCAAGAAAACACCACAAAGCACTTATACTTCTATGGAAAGTGTTTCTAATCAGAGTACTTCATTTATTGGTGGTAACAAATCAAAAAACAACAAAAAGCATTTAGGCTTCTTTGAGAAGTGTTTCTAATCAATATACTTCATTTATGAATTGTTTGTAATGAGAGTACTTCCTTTATTGGTGATAACCATTCAAGAAAACACCACAAAACATTTATGATTCCTTGAGAAGTGTTTGTAATGAGAGTACTTCATTTATGTGTGATAACCAATCAAGAAAACACCACAAAGCACTTATACTTCTATGGGAAGTGTTTCTAATGAGAGTACTTCATTTATGGGTGATAACCATTCAAGAAAACACCACAAAGCACTTATACTTCATTGAGAAGTGTTTCTAATCAGAGTACTTCATATATGAATGGTAAAAAAACAAGAACACACAACAAAGCATTTAAGCGTCCATGAGAAGTGTTTCTAATCAATGTACTTCATTTATGGGTGATAACCATTCAAGAAAACACCACAAAACACTATACTTCTATGGGAACTGTTTCTAATTAGAGTAGTTCATTTATGGGTGGTAACCAATCAAGAAAACAGCACAAAGCATTTATGCTTCTTTGAGAAGTGTTTCTAATCAAAGTACTTCATTTATGGGTGATAACCATTCAAAAAAACTCCGCAAAGCATTTATGCTTCTGTGAGAAGTGTTTCTAATGAGAATACTTCATTTATGGGTGATAACCAATCATGAAAACACCACAAAGCACTTATACTTCTATGAGAAGTGTTTCTAATCGGAGTACTTCATTTATGATTGTTAACCAATGAAGAACACACCATAAAGAATTTAAGCATCCATGAGATGAGTTTCTAATCAATGTACTTCATTTATGGGTGATAACCATTCAAGAAAACACCACAAAGCATTTAAGCATCCATGAGAAGTGTTTCTAATCAAAGTACTTCATTTATGGGTGATAACCATTCAAGAAAACACCACAAAGCACTTATACTTCTATTAGAAGTGTTTCTAATCAGAGTAGTTCATTTATGAATGGTAACCAATCAAGAACACACCACAAAGCATTTAAGCATCCATGAGAAGTGTTTCTAATCAATGTACTTCATTTATGGGTGATACCCATTCAAAAAAACACCACAAAGCATTTAAGCTTCCGTGAGAATTGTTTCTAAAGAGAGTACTTCATTTATGAGTGATAACCATTCAAGAAAACACCGCAAAGCATTTATGCTTCCTTGAGAAGTGTTTCTAATCAGAGTACTTCATTTATATGTGATAACAATTCAAGAAAACACCACAAAGCACATATACTTCTAAGACAAGTGTTTCTAATCAGAGTACTTCATTTATGAATGGTAACCAATCAAGAACACACCCCAAAGCATTTATGCTTCCTTGAGAAGTGTTTCTAATCAGAGTACTTCATTTATATGTGATAACAATTCAAGAAAACACCACAAAGCACATATACTTCTAAGACAAGTGTTTCTAATCAGAGTACTTCATTTATGAATGGTAACCAATCAAGAACACACCCCAAAGCATTTAAGCATTCATGAGAACTGTTTCTAATCAGAGTACTACATTTATGTGTGATAACCCATCAAGAAAACACCACAAAGCACTTATACTTCTATGGAAAGTGTTTCTAATCAGAGTACTTCATTTATTGGTGGTAACAAATCAAAAAACAACAAAAAGCATTTAGGCTTCTTTGAGAAGTGTTTCTAATCAATATACTTCATTTATGAATTGTTTGTAATGAGAGTACTTCCTTTATTGGTGATAACCATTCAAGAAAACACCACAAAACATTTATGATTCCTTGAGAAGTGTTTGTAATGAGAGTACTTCATTTATGTGTGATAACCAATCAAGAAAACACCACAAAGCACTTATACTTCTATGGGAAGTGTTTCTAATGAGAGTACTTCATTTATGGGTGATAACCATTCAAGAAAACACCACAAAGCACTTATACTTCATTGAGAAGTGTTTCTAATCAGAGTACTTCATATATGAATGGTAAAAAAACAAGAACACACAACAAAGCATTTAAGCGTCCATGAGAAGTGTTTCTAATCAATGTACTTCATTTATGGGTGATAACCATTCAAGAAAACACCACAAAACACTATACTTCTATGGGAACTGTTTCTAATTAGAGTAGTTCATTTATGGGTGGTAACCAATCAAGAAAACAGCACAAAGCATTTATGCTTCTTTGAGAAGTGTTTCTAATCAAAGTACTTCATTTATGGGTGATAACCATTCAAAAAAACTCCGCAAAGCATTTATGCTTCTGTGAGAAGTGTTTCTAATGAGAATACTTCATTTATGGGTGATAACCAATCATGAAAACACCACAAAGCACTTATACTTCTATGAGAAGTGTTTCTAATCGGAGTACTTCATTTATGATTGTTAACCAATGAAGAACACACCATAAAGCATTTAAGCATCCATGAGATGAGTTTCTAATCAATGTACTTCATTTATGGGTGATAACCATTCAAGAAAACACCACAAAGCATTTAAGCATCCATGAGAAGTGTTTCTAATCAAAGTACTTCATTTATGGGTGATAACCATTCAAGAAAACACCACAAAGCACTTATACTTCTATGAGAAGTGTTTATAATCATAGTACTTCATTTATGAATGGTAACCAATCAAGAACACACCACAAAGCATTTAAGCATCCATGATAAGTGTTTCTAATCAAAGTACTACATTTATGTGTGATAACCAATCAAGAAAACACCACAAAGCACTTATACTTCTATGGGAAGTGTTTCTAATCAGAGTACTTCATTTATTGGTGGTAACCAATCAAAAAACAACACAAAACATTTAGGCTTCTTTGAGAAGTGTTTCTAATCAATATACTTCATTTATGAATTGTTTCTAATGAGAGTACTTCATTTATGGGTGATAACCATTCAAGAAAACACCACAAAGCATTTAAGCATCCATGAGAAGTGTTTCTAGTCAATGTACTTCATTTATGGGTGATAACCATTCAAGAAAACACCACAAAGCACTTATACTTCTATTAGAAGTGTTTCTAATCATAGTAGTTCATTTATGAATTGTAACCAATCAAGAACACAACACAAAGCATTTAAGCATCCATGAAAAGTGTTTCTAATCAAAATACTTCATTTATGGGTGATAACCATTCAAGAACACACCATAAAGCATTTAAGCATCCATGAGATGTGTCTCTAATCAATGTACTTCATTTATGGGTGATAAACATTCAAGAAAACACCACAAACCACTTATACTTCTATGGGAACTGTTTCTAATTAGAGTAGTTCATTTATGGGTGGTAATCAATCAAGAAAACAACACAAAGCATTTATGCTTCTTTGAGAAGTGTTTCTAATCAAAGTTCTTCATTTATGGGTGACAACCATTCAAGAAAACATTGCAAAGCATTTATGCTTCCGTGAGAAGTGTTTCTAATGAGAATACTTCATTTATGGGTGATAACCAATCATGAAAACACCACAAAGCACTTATACTTCTATGAGAAGTGTTTCTAATCAGAGTACTTCATTTATGATTGTTAACCAATCAAGAACACACCACAAAGCATTTAAGCATCCATGAGATGAGTTTCTAATCAATGTACTTCATTTATGGGTGATAACCATTCAAGAAAACACTACAAAGCACTTATACTTCTATGAGATGTGTTTCTAATCAGAGTACTTCATTTATGATTGTTAACCAATCAAGAACACACCACAAAGCATTTAAGCATCCATGAGAAGTGTTTCTAATCAAAGTACTACATTTATGTGTGATAACCAATCAAGAAAACACCACAAAGCACTTATACTTCTATGGGAAGTGTTTCTAATCAGAGTACTTTATTTATTGGTGGTAACCAATCAAAAAACAACACAAAGCATTTGGGCTTCTTTGAGAAGTGTTTCTAATCAATATACTTCATTTATGAATTGTTTCTAATGAGAGTACTTCATTTATGGGTGATAACCATTCAAGAAAACACCACAAAGCATTTATGCTTCCTTGAGAAGTGTTTGTAATGAGAGTACTTCATCTACGTGTGATAACCAATCAAGAAAACACCACAAAGCACTTATACTTATATGGGAAGTGTTTCTAATGAGAGTACTTCATTTATGGGTGATAACCATTCAAGAAAACACCACAAAGCACTTATACTTCATTGAGAAGTGTTTCTAATCAGAGTACTTCATATATGAATGGTAAAAAAACAAGAACACACAATAAAGCATTTAAGCGTCCATGAGAAGTGTTTCTAATCAATGTACTTCATTTATGGGTGATAACCATTCAAGAAAACACCACAAAGCACTTATACTTCTATGAGAAGTGTTTATAATCATAGTACTTCATTTATGAATGGTAACCAATCAAGAACACACCACAAAGCATTTAAGCATCCATGAGAAGTGTTTCTAATCAAAGTACTACATTTATGCGTGATAACCAATCAAGAAAATACCACAAAGCACTTATACTTCTATGGGAAGTGTTTCTAATCAGAGTACTTCATTTATTGGTGATAACCAATCAAAAAACAACACAAAGCATTAAGGCTTTTTTGAGAAGTGTTTCTAATCATTATACTTCATTTATGAATTGTTTCTAATGAGAGTACTTCATTTATGGGTGATAACCATTCAAGAAAACACCACAAAGCATTTAAGCATCCATGAGAAGTGTTTCTAATCAAAGTACTTCATTTATGGGTGATAACCATTCAAGAAAACACCACAAAGCACTTATACTTCTATTAGAAGTGTTTCTAATCAGAGTAGTTCATTTATGAATGGTAACCAATCAAGAACACACCACAAAGCATTTAAGCATCCATGAGAAGTGTTTCTAATCAATGTACTTCATTTATGGGTGATACCCATTCAAAAAAACACCACAAAGCATTTAAGCTTCCGTGAGAATTGTTTCTAAAGAGAGTACTTCATTTATGAGTGATAACCATTCAAGAAAACACCGCAAAGCATTTATGCTTCCTTGAGAAGTGTTTCTAATCAGAGTACTTCATTTATATGTGATAACAATTCAAGAAAACACCACAAAGCACATATACTTCTAAGACAAGTGTTTCTAATCAGAGTACTTCATTTATGAATGGTAACCAATCAAGAACACACCCCAAAGCATTTAAGCATTCATGAGAACTGTTTCTAATCAGAGTACTTCATTTATATGTGATAACAATTCAAGAAAACACCGCAAAGCATTTATGCTTCCTTGAGAAGTGTTTCTAATCAGAGTACTTCATTTATATGTGATAACAATTCAAGAAAACACCACAAAGCACATATACTTCTAAGACAAGTGTTTCTAATCAGAGTACTTCATTTATGAATGGTAACCAATCAAGAACACACCCCAAAGCATTTAAGCATTCATGAGAACTGTTTCTAATCAGAGTACTACATTTATGTGTGATAACCCATCAAGAAAACACCACAAAGCACTTATACTTCTATGGAAAGTGTTTCTAATCAGAGTACTTCATTTATTGGTGGTAACAAATCAAAAAACAACAAAAAGCATTTAGGCTTCTTTGAGAAGTGTTTCTAATCAATATACTTCATTTATGAATTGTTTGTAATGAGAGTACTTCCTTTATTGGTGATAACCATTCAAGAAAACACCACAAAACATTTATGCTTCCTTGAGAAGTGTTTGTAATGAGAGTACTTCATTTATGTGTGATAACCAATCAAGAAAACACCACAAAGCACTTATACTTCTATGGGAAGTGTTTCTAATGAGAGTACTTCATTTATGGGTGATAACCATTCAAGAAAACACCACAAAGCACTTATACTTCATTGAGAAGTGTTTCTAATCAGAGTACTTCATATATGAATGGTAAAAAAACAAGAACACACAACAAAGCATTTAAGCGTCCATGAGAAGTGTTTCTAATCAATGTACTTCATTTATGGGTGATAACCATTCAAGAAAACACCACAAAACACTATACTTCTATGGGAACTGTTTCTAATTAGAGTAGTTCATTTATGGGTGGTAACCAATCAAGAAAACAGCACAAAGCATTTATGCTTCTTTGAGAAGTGTTTCTAATCAAAGTACTTCATTTATGGGTGATAACCATTCAAAAAAACTCCGCAAAGCATTTATGCTTCTGTGAGAAGTGTTTCTAATGAGAATACTTCATTTATGGGTGATAACCAATCATGAAAACACCACAAAGCACTTATACTTCTATGAGAAGTGTTTCTAATCGGAGTACTTCATTTATGATTGTTAACCAATGAAGAACACACCATAAAGCATTTAAGCATCCATGAGATGAGTTTCTAATCAATGTACTTCATTTATGGGTGATAACCATTCAAGAAAACACCACAAAGCATTTAAGCATCCATGAGAAGTGTTTCTAATCAAAGTACTTCATTTATGGGTGATAACCATTCAAGAAAACACCACAAAGCACTTATACTTCTATGAGAAGTGTTTATAATCATAGTACTTCATTTATGAATGGTAACCAATCAAGAACACACCACAAAGCATTTAAGCATCCATGATAAGTGTTTCTAATCAAAGTACTACATTTATGTGTGATAACCAATCAAGAAAACACCACAAAGCACTTATACTTCTATGGGAAGTGTTTCTAATCAGAGTACTTCATTTATTGGTGGTAACCAATCAAAAAACAACACAAAGCATTTGGGCTTCTTTGAGAAGTGTTTCTAATCAATATACTTCATTTATGAATTGTTTCTAATGAGAGTACTTCATTTATGGGTGATAACCATTCAAGAAAACACCACAAAGCATTTAAGCATCCATGAGAAGTGTTTCTAGTCAATGTACTTCATTTATGGGTGATAACCATTCAAGAAAATACCACAAAGCACTTATACTTCTATTAGAAGTGTTTCTAATCAGAGTAGTTCATTTATGAATTGTAACCAATCAAGAACACAACAGAAAGCATTTAAGCATCCATGAAAAGTGTTTCTAATCAAAATACTTCATTTATGGGTGATAACCATTCAAGAACACACCATAAAGCATTTAAGCATCCATGAGATGTGTCTCTAATCAATGTACTTCATTTATGGGTGATAAACATTCAAGAAAACACCACAAACCACTTATACTTCTATGGGAACTGTTTCTAATTAGAGTAGTTCATTTATGGGTGGTAATCAATCAAGAAAACAACACAAAGCATTTATGCTTCTTTGAGAAGTGTTTCTAATCAAAGTTCTTCATTTATGGGTGACAACCATTCAAGAAAACATTGCAAAGCATTTATGCTTCCGTGAGAAGTGTTTCTAATGAGAATACTTCATTTATGGGTGATAACCAATCATGAAAACACCACAAAGCACTTATACTTCTATGAGAAGTGTTTCTAATCAGAGTACTTCATTTATGATTGTTAACCAATGAAGAACACACCACAAAGCATTTAAGCATCCATGAGATGAGTTTCTAATCAATGTACTTCATTTATGGGTGATAACCATTCAAGAAAACACTACAAAGCACTTATACTTCTATGAGATGTGTTTCTAATCAGAGTACTTCATTTATGATTGTTAACCAATCAAGAACACACCACAAAGCATTTAAGCATCCATGAGAAGTGTTTCTAATCAAAGTACTACATTTATGTGTGATAACCAATCAAGAAAACACCACAAAGCACTTATACTTCTATGGGTAGTGTTTCTAATCAGAGTACTTTATTTATTGGTGGTAACCAATCAAAAAACAACACAAAGCATTTGGGCTTCTTTGAGAAGTGTTTCTAATCAATATACTTCATTTATGAATTGTTTCTAATGAGAGTACTTCATTTATGGGTGATAACCATTCAAGAAAACAACACAAAGCATTTATGCTTCCTTGAGAAGTGTTTGTAATGAGAGTACTTCATCTATGTGTGATAACCAATCAAAAAAACACCACAAAGCACTTATACTTATATGGGAAGTGTTTCTAATGAGAGTACTTCATTTATTGGTGATAACCAATCAAAAAACAACACAAAGCATTAAGGCTTTTTTGAGAAGTGTTTCTAATCATTATACTTCATTTATGAATTGTTTCTAATGAGAGTACTTCATTTATGGGTGATAACCATTCAAGAAAACACCACAAAGCATTTAAGCATCCATGAGAAGTGTTTCTAATCAAAGTACTTCATTTATGGGTGATAACCATTCAAGAAAACACCACAAAGCACTTATACTTCTATGAGAAGTGTTTATAATCATAGTACTTCATTTATGAATGGTAACCAATCAAGAACACACCACAAAGCATTTAAGCATCCATGAGAAGTGTTTCTAATCAAAGTACTACATTTATGCGTGATAACCAATCAAGAAAATACCACAAAGCACTTATACTTCTATGGGAAGTGTTTCTAATCAGAGTACTTCATTTATTGGTGATAACCAATCAAAAAACAACACAAAGCATTAAGGCTTTTTTGAGAAGTGTTTCTAATCATTATACTTCATTTATGAATTGTTTCTAATGAGAGTACTTCATTTATGGGTGATAACCATTCAAGAAAACACCACAAAGCATTTAAGCATCCATGAGAAGTGTTTCTAGTCAATGTACTTTATTTATGGGTGATAACCATTCAAGAAAACACCACAAAGCACTTATACTTCTATTAGAAGTGTTTCTAATCAGAGTAGTTCATTTATGAATTGTAACCAATCAAGAACACAACACAAAGCATTTAAGCATCCATGAGAAGTGTTTCTAATCAAAGTACTTCATTTATGGGTGATAACCATTCAAGAAAACACCACAAAGCACTTATACTTCTATTAGAAGTGTTTCTAATCAGAGTAGTTCATTTATGAATGGTAACCAATCAAGAACACACCACAAAGCATTTAAGCATCCATGAGAAGTGTTTCTAATCAATGTACTTCATTTATGGGTGATACCCATTCAAAAAAACACCACAAAGCATTTAAGCTTCCGTGAGAATTGTTTCTAAAGAGAGTACTTCATTTATGAGTGATAACCATTCAAGAAAACACCGCAAAGCATTTATGCTTCCTTGAGAAGTGTTTCTAATCAGAGTACTTCATTTATATGTGATAACAATTCAAGAAAACACCACAAAGCACATATACTTCTAAGACAAGTGTTTCTAATCAGAGTACTTCATTTATGAATGGTAACCAATCAAGAACACACCCCAAAGCATTTAAGCATTCATGAGAACTGTTTCTAATCAGAGTACTTCATTTATATGTGATAACAATTCAAGAAAACACCGCAAAGCATTTATGCTTCCTTGAGAAGTGTTTCTAATTAGAGTACTTCATTTATATGTGATAACAATTCAAGAAAACACCACAAAGCACATATACTTCTAAGACAAGTGTTTCTAATCAGAGTACTTCATTTATGAATGGTAACCAATCAAGAACACACCCCAAAGCATTTAAGCATTCATGAGAACTGTTTCTAATCAGAGTACTACATTTATGTGTGATAACCCATCAAGAAAACACCACAAAGCACTTATACTTCTATGGAAAGTGTTTCTAATCAGAGTACTTCATTTATTGGTGGTAACAAATCAAAAAACAACAAAAAGCATTTAGGCTTCTTTGAGAAGTGTTTCTAATCAATATACTTCATTTATGAATTGTTTGTAATGAGAGTACTTCCTTTATTGGTGATAACCATTCAAGAAAACACCACAAAATATTTATGCTTCCTTGAGAAGTGTTTGTAATGAGAGTACTTCATTTATGTGTGATAACCAATCAAGAAAACACCACAAAGCACTTATACTTCTATGGGAAGTGTTTCTAATGAGAGTACTTCATTTATGGGTGATAACCATTCAAGAAAACACCACAAAGCACTTATACTTCATTGAGAAGTGTTTCTAATCAGAGTACTTCATATATGAATGGTAAAAAAACAAGAACACACAACAAAGCATTTAAGCGTCCATGAGAAGTGTTTCTAATCAATGTACTTCATTTATGGGTGATAACCATTCAAGAAAACACCACAAAACACTTATACTTCTATGGGAACTGTTTCTAATTAGAGTAGTTCATTTATGGGTGGTAACCAATCAAGAAAACAGCACAAAGCATTTATGCTTCTTTGAGAAGTGTTTCTAATCAAAGTACTTCATTTATGGGTGATAACCATTCAAAAAAACTCGGCAAAGCATTTATGCTTCTGTGAGAAGTGTTTCTAATGAGAATACTTCATTTATGGGTGATAACCAATCATGAAAACACCACAAAGCACTTATACTTCTATGAGAAGTGTTTCTAATCGGAGTACTTCATTTATGATTGTTAACCAATGAAGAACACACCATAAAGCATTTAAGCATCCATGAGATGAGTTTCTAATCAATGTACTTCATTTATGGGTGATAACCATTCAAGAAAACACCACAAAGCATTTAAGCATCCATGAGAAGTGTTTCTAATCAAAGTACTTCATTTATGGGTGATAACCATTCAAGAAAACACCACAAAGCACTTATACTTCTATGAGAAGTGTTTATAATCATAGTACTTCATTTATGAATGGTAACCAATCAAGAACACACCACAAAGCATTTAAGCATCCATGATAAGTGTTTCTAATCAAAGTACTACATTTATGTGTGATAACCAATCAAGAAAACACCACAAAGCACTTATACTTCTATGGGAAGTGTTTCTAATCAGAGTACTTCATTTATTGGTGGTAACCAATCAAAAAACAACACAAAACATTTAGGCTTCTTTGAGAAGTGTTTCTAATCAATATACTTCATTTATGAATTGTTTCTAATGAGAGTACTTCATTTATGGGTGATAACCATTCAAGAAAACACCACAAAGCATTTAAGCATCCATGAGAAGTGTTTCTAGTCAATGTACTTCATTTATGGGTGATAACCATTCAAGAAAACACCACAAAGCACTTATACTTCTATTAGAAGTGTTTCTAATCAGAGTAGTTCATTTATGAATTGTAACCAATCAAGAACACACCATAAAGCATTTAAGCATCCATGAGATGAGTTTCTAATCAATGTACTTCATTTATGGGTGATAACCATTCAAGAAAACACCACAAAGCATTTAAGCATCCATTAGAAGTGTTTCTAATCAAAGTACTTCATTTATGGGTGATAACCATTCAAGAAAACACCACAAAGCACTTATACTTCTATGAGAAGTGTTTATAATCATAGTACTTCATTTATGAATGGTAACCAATCAAGAACACACCACAAAGCATTTAAGCATCCATGAGAAGTGTTTCTAATCAAAGTACTACATTTATGCGTGATAACCAATCAAGAAAATACCACAAAGCACTTATACTTCTATGGGAAGTGTTTCTAATCAGAGTACTTCATTTATTGGTGATAACCAATCAAAAAACAACACAAAGCATTAAGGCTTTTTTGAGAAGTGTTTCTAATCATTATACTTCATTTATGAATTGTTTCTAATGAGAGTACTTCATTTATGGGTGATAACCATTCAAGAAAACACCACAAAGCATTTAAGCATCCATGAGAAGTGTTTCTAATCAAAGTACTTCATTTATGGGTGATAACCATTCAAGAAAACACCACAAAGCACTTATACTTCTATTAGAAGTGTTTCTAATCAGAGTAGCTCATTTATGAATGGTAACCAGTCAAGAACACACCACAAAGCATTTAAGCATCCATGAGAAGTGTTTCTAATCAATGTACTTCATTTATGGGTGATACCCATTCAAAAAAACACCACAAAGCATTTAAGCTTCCGTGAGAATTGTTTCTAAAGAGAGTACTTCATTTATGAGTGATAACCATTCAAGAAAACACCGCAAAGCATTTATGCTTCCTTGAGAAGTGTTTCTAATCAGAGTACTTCATTTATATGTGATAACAATTCAAGAAAACACCACAAAGCACATATACTTCTAAGACAAGTGTTTCTAATCAGAGTACTTCATTTATGAATGGTAACCAATCAAGAACACACCCCAAAGCATTTAAGCATTCATGAGAACTGTTTCTAATCAGAGTACTTCATTTATATGTGATAACAATTCAAGAAAACACCGCAAAGCATTTATGCTTCCTTGAGAAGTGTTTCTAATCAGAGTACTTCATTTATATGTGATAACAATTCAAGAAAACACCACAAAGCACATATACTTCTAAGACAAGTGTTTATAATCAGAGTACTTCATTTATGAATGGTAACCAATCAAGAACACACCCCAAAGCATTTAAGCATTCATGAGAACTGTTTCTAATCAGAGTACTACATTTATGTGTGATAACCCATCAAGAAAACACCACAAAGCACTTATACTTCTATGGAAAGTGTTTCTAATCAGAGTACTTCATTTATTGGTGGTAACAAATCAAAAAACAACAAAAAGCATTTAGGCTTCTTTGAGAAGTGTTTCTAATCAATATACTTCATTTATGAATTGTTTGTAATGAGAGTACTTCCTTTATTGGTGATAACCATTCAAGAAAACACCACAAAACATTTATGCTTCCTTGAGAAGTGTTTGTAATGAGAGTACTTCATTTATGTGTGATAACCAATCAAGAAAACACCACAAAGCACTTATACTTCTATGGGAAGTGTTTCTAATGAGAGTACTTCATTTATGGGTGATAACCATTCAAGAAAACACCACAAAGCACTTATACTTCATTGAGAAGTGTTTCTAATCAGAGTACTTCATATATGAATGGTAAAAAAACAAGAACACACAACAAAGCATTTAAGCGTCCATGAGAAGTGTTTCTAATCAATGTACTTCATTTATGGGTGATAACCATTCAAGAAAACACCACAAAACACTTATACTTCTATGGGAACTGTTTCTAATTAGAGTAGTTCATTTATGGGTGGTAACCAATCAAGAAAACAACACAAAGCATTTATGCTTCTTTGAGAAGTGTTTCTAATCAAAGTACTTCATTTATGGGTGATAACCATTCAAGAAAACACCGCAAAGCATTTTTGCTTCCGTGAGAAGTGTTTCTAATGAGAATACTTCATTTATGGGTGATAACCAATCATGAAAACACCACAAAGCACTTATTCTTCTATGAGAAGTGTTTCTAATCAGAGTACTTCATTTATGATTGTTAACCAAATAAGTCAAATTTAGTTTCCCTCGGATAACCAATGAAGAAGCATTTATCAAATTTAGGACCAAGCTTGTCAGGTATTAACCGCCTAACATAAGCTTCGCCACCCCAAATTTTGAGAAAAGACAAGTTGGGGACCCTCCCCGTCCACACCTCGTATGGAGTCTTGTCTACAGACTTGGTAGGTACTCTATTTAAGGTGAAAAGAGCAGTCTCAAGAGCATATCCCAAAAGGATATATGTAGTTATGCCTGACTTATCATCGATCGTACCTTATCCAACAATGTACGATTCCTCTGCTCGGACACACCATTCCACTGTGGTGTTCCAGGTGGAGTCAGATGTGGAATGATTCCACACTCTTTAAGATGATTGCTAAACTCACTACTTAGGTATTCGCCACCATGATCTGATCGTATTCTTTAACCTTCTTCCCAAGTTGATTCTCGACTTCATTTTGGAATTCCTTGAACTTCTCCAAGAATTTTGACTTATGTCTCATCAGAAACACATATCCATATCTACTGAAATCATCAGTAAACGTAATGAAGTACGAATACCCACCTCTTGCGCTTCTGCCAAAAGGACCACACACGTATGTATGCACAAATGCTAACAACTCTGTAGTCCTTTCATTAACCTTATTGAAAGGTGCTTTGGTCATCTTCCCAAGTAAATATGATTCGCATCGATCAATTAACTCCCAGTCAAAATAACCTTGAAGTCCTTCCTCTTGGAGCTTCTTGATACGTTTCTTGTTTATATGACCTAAGCGGCAATGCCACATGAGGGTAGAGTTATTGCAATTTAATTTGAGTCGCTTGGTATTTATGTTGTATATGGGCGTTCCGATGTCAATCACATAAAGACCATTAACAAAAGAAGCACTAGCATATAACAAACCATTTCGAGAAATGGTACAACATCTGTTCTTAAAAGAAAACTCAAAACCATGAGAATCTAAACAAGACACAGACATAATGTTTCTACTAGCACAAGAAACATAATAGACACTACTCAGTTCTATTACAAGCCCACTGGACAAAATCAACTCCAAGTCTCCAACAGCTATGGTCGCAACCAACGCGCCATTGCCAAACTTGAATTGCATTTTGCCCTTCGCCAACCGTCTACTTCTTTTTAGTGCCTGCATATTTTAAACAAATATGAGCACCCGCTCCTGAGTCCACGACCTAAGAGGTAGAAGATGACATAGCGAAATTGATTTCAACAACATGAATACCTAAGGAAGATGACATTCCCAATGCATTCTGCTCCTCCAGGAACTTTGGACACGCTCGCTTGAAATGACCCTTACCATTACAATAGAAGCACTCAGTGTCCGGGGTCAGTGTAGAAATTTTCATCGGTTTGGGTGTGCTCTTGCTCCCAGCTTGAGCCTTGCCCTTGCCTTTAACCTTCCCTTTTCATTTCCAATTACCTTTCTTCACCTTCTTGCTGTGTCCAGCTACTGCCAGAACATCAGGTGCCCGCTTGATGGATGTCTCAATCGTAGATAGCATAGAATGCAACTCATTCAACGGCTTGACTACTCCTGCCATATTATAGTTCATGATGAACATACTAAAACTCGATGGCAAGGAGTGCAGGATGAGATCAGTGCATAGCTCCTGGTCCATAGTAGAACCCAGCTTCCCAAGCTGCTCTATAAGACCCATCATCTTTTGAACGTGGGCACTAACTGAGGCCCCCTCAGTCATCCTACATTCAAAGAGTTCCTTCGCGACACGATAATGCTCACAGCGTGCTTGCTCTTGAAACATATTCTTGAGCTCACATATCATGTTGTATGCTTTCAAATCCTCAAAACGTCTTTGAAGATCAGGTGTCATCGACACAAGCATGAGGCAACTCACTTCATTATATTCATCACATTTTTTCTCGTACCGATCTCGTTCAGCACGAGTAGCAGTATCAGCAGGTGGTTCAGGTAAACGTGCATCAAGCACATGCTCTTTCTTTTGGTGTTTCAAGACAATCATTAGGTTACGATACCAATCAGCAAAATTAGTACCGTTCAGCTTTTTTTGTTGTAGGACAGTTGCAAGTGGGTATGAGTTATGGATCTTAGTAGCCATGATCTACAAAACATCAAATTTACAAGTGCAAAGATTTAGTTTTAGTTTTATGTTTTGTGCTCAGTTCAATATCTTTGGTACCGGACACTCCCACTACATTTAACATGTCCCTTCATGTAGTAGGCCCGAGATCCATATTTTACTAAACCAAGTCAACGTCGGCGTGAAACTTGGAATAGGCTTATTTAGGTAAACCATCCTGGTTAATCACGTGCCTTGCACATGACTCTCAGTTTGTTAATCATACCCTATGTGCATCAACACCTTGCACTAGGGTCCGAACACGGTTCGATAACCCTATTAGACAAACCTCACTCTATGTGCCTCGCACGACCCAAACTCCTAAAGGATAAAAGGAGACGCCTACTGAGTTGGAAACACGCCGTCCTAATGCCAATAGTTTGAAAGGGATAGAGTAGGAAGTGCAATGCGTCCTGATTTTTATAGGAACTTTATTATGTAATTTTGCAATTCAAGTTAAGTCTGGTTAAGCATACACCCATACTCCTAGAGTCACAACTAACAATTCAAATCCCATAATAGCAATAATATTGTAGGAAATAATCACATCACATGCAATTAGGCGTTGAGTAGTATGACATCTTGACATGCATCTTCACGCACCATCTTCGCGCCATGGCGAACTTCACATGCCCAAATAGATAAATATTTATTCTACACAAATCTATCCTAATGAATTTAAAGGTACGACATAAATATTCTAAATCCTAATTAGGCATGCAAGCCCCAAATAGTACATCAAATTGGCTTTAACAATTTGCCAATATTAATTAAATAAAATAAATTAATTAATTAGTGGGACACCTTAGACCGCGTTACACACAATCAAACAACAATCAATACATCACACAAGACATTGAAAGTTTGTCATACTACTCAACTTCCTACAAAACAAAGTTAGCACAATATATATTGTGTCATGCAACACACATGACACCGAGGCAATTCATACAATATGAATTCTAATACACATGGTTCCTTGACATTTCAAATCAAGTTATCACATAATTTAATTTCAAAATATATGTATTAAATTAAACTCATTAATTTAATAATAAACAAATGCGCTTCTAGGTCGCTTGGCTCATGGCTTCTCATAGACACTTTTTCAATTCGGTTTAATTTCTTAACTAAAAATTACTTTTCTTTGTTTGTTAAAAAAATCGAATATGCAATGAATCTGTCTCACAGATTCAATTAAAATTAATTCTTTAATTAAAACCATGGGACATTGGAAATCAATGTCATTCGGAAAAAAAATTTAGTTTTTAATATTCACAAATTTCATTTTGTTAATCTCATTAACAAAATATGTTAGAAACAATTTTAAATACACATGACTCTGATACCACTGAAGGGTTTTTGTTACGTGCATGATATGCGAAATTTTAAAATTTTCATGCAACCCAATTTAAATCGCAAAGATCATGTATATAAAATTCGAATCTAACAAGGTTGTGAATTTTGTACCTTATTTGGTATCGTAATCAAGCGCGATGACTTCTTTTGCGTAGAGGTTGCTCGCGTCTTCACGGATCAACCGCAAGGATGTCGATTGACGTCTCGTCTCACGAAAGCTTCTCAAACGTGAAGCATCTACCACATGCACTCCTTGACGAGTCGAAGCAAGATTGCTAGATCTTCTATAGAATAAGAATTTTCAATCTACTTTGATCTCAACACATGAGATAGATTGATATTCTTTTATTTGAATTGGATTTCTTTTTTACCTTTTTCCTCTTCTTCTTTCTCACAGATAGCCAAGAGACTTGGAATGTCAAATCAATATTAATACATAAAGACAAAAGGTCTCTCTCTTGATTTCTCCCAGAAAAACTCCCACGCACAGAAGAAAATTAGAGAGCCATATAATTGTCCATTTATGTATCTAATTAAGAGAGTTTATTTCATAATTAATTTGGATATAAATGCATTTCTATGCATAAGAAACTGACATGCGTTTTTCAGTTTCAAAAGAATTATCCAAATTAATTTTTCTTAATTTGTAAGAGAAAGTGAATGAGTGGGTAGCTATTGCTCAAGAGCTATTATTTGTCATTCACTTATCTCTGCATAAAATAAAATACTCTCGTAGGCTTGGACTCATCCTGAGTCCATCCGTATCTCATCCATATTTGGGCCTCGCCCAAATTGATACAATTCAAATTTAATTAATCATGTCCCAAATAAATTAATTAATTGTTCTATGCTTCAACTTGTCAAATAGAGTAACTATGTAGGATCTATATCATTATCAGTAACAAATTAATAAACATTAATTTATAAATCATAATTGGCATCTAGCAATGCATTATGATTGCCCGATCAAACACAGACAAATCGTGATCCTTTATTCTTTTGTATTGATTCATTTGTCACGTAATATCATTGATTAATGTCAAGCGTAAGAATGTGTCATCCTTGACCATTAATCATTTTCTTGATCCTCAGTGCATAATTATTATTTGTATCATCCCATGATCACAAATGCATGCATAATAATTATCACTGCATCAAGGAGCTCGGAGATATCACTAATCTCATATGAAATGAGACGGACAAATATATCCTATTTGTTGGGATTTCATGTGTAAGTTCAAGAGGACGAAAATTAAAATTTTTGCCTCTATTTAACTCAATACACAAAGGATCTTATTTATATAACAATTGCATGCAAGATTATACTATGACATTTCATCAAACACCTCTTGTGCATCAACAAAACAGAAAATAATACATTTATTTCTTGCACAAGAGTGGATAAAAGGTTATACCTAAAGAGATTGTCAAATCTCTTTGTAGAGAGGAGTCGATTCCTCTTCTAGGTCTCTTGAAAACCGTCGTCTTCCTTCTTCGGCCATGGAAGCACTCTTGTCTCTTGGTTCACCTTGAACCTAAACAACAACCTAAAGCATCCTTAGATAGATGGATGTAGAGGTTAGAGCTTAGATCCAACCACCTAGATCTTCAATCTTCAATGAACAAGCTATTTCATTTGGTGGCTAAACCTTGCAAGAGAATGGAAAGAAGAACAATGGAGTTTTTTTTTCTTTCTACACACAAGAGAGGGGAAAGGAGGGTTACGATTCACGGATTACTATTCATCCCATTGTGGAAAGAGAGAGAAAAAGTCATTTTTCATCTCAAACATACTCCTTTATATAGCCAAGCCCTAGGGTAACACTTGCGTTAATTATTTACACAAATGGTTATGATTACTCTCTTGTTATTCCCTAATCATATTTTTGCAGGATTTAATTTATGAGTAAATAATATTACTATATTATTCTAATATGAATTAATTTATTATTCTTATAATGCTCTCAAACATTATACAAAATAATATTCACATATATTCTCATAAATTTATTTTATGATCTAAGCATGTCATTTTACATGACATATTACTTTAACATTTTATCACATGCATTTTAACTCATACATTATGAGATTAAATACATCATTCAAAATGTAAAATACTTGTTGTTTCTGTTCTGTTGGTGTGACCTTACAGAGGATCTACGTCATCTTGGGATATAATATAAAATATTTTATATTATGGACTATAAGAGGTTCTATCACTACATTATAGTCTCCCAAACGACATAGTCGTTACGTGCTTGATCCACTTAATTCGTGTCTATCATTGTCTCATGATATTTTAAATAATATGCAAAATAGGATCGTGTCATTTTTTCATTATATTATTTTCTTGGTCTCTCAAGTCAATTATAAGTATAACTACATCAGTTATATTGCATGCAATATAATTTCACTTTACCAAGGGGCCCAGTAATATCATAACTCAAATAATTGAGGGACAATAATAATATTGACATATAAATTTCTCCCGCACAAGTTGTACATAACGAATTACTATATTATTCCAATCATTTGAATGGACTTTAATAGTAATCACATTATATACTTCTCATGTGAAAAACTTACATGTCTCATATATAAGATTCAAAGACACATTGGAAACATTAATGACACAAAACTAATCCATATAATGCTCCATCTAGTTAGGTCATGTTCAGTATATAAAGAATCACCATTTTATATACTCATGTCATTGAATGATAATCACTTATCAACATTTATAGAACTACAATGTACTTTCAATTGACATGACAACCTTCATGGTAAATAATGTTCCCTTTAATTACCACGATTGTGAACATATTTAGGATTATATGTTTTCATCTAAAGAGTTCTATGGTTTAAGACCATGAGCATCTTCTTGAACGCTTCTAAAGATATAACATATCAATCTCAAGGAACATAAATGTATAATAACATTTAAAATCATAAACAATTCATAAATTCGTTATAAAAAAGATAACTTTCAAAACACACAACCTTCACTATTAACTATCCATAACTTCTGGCATAATTCATTTATATCCGAAAATTATCTTTATATCCCTCGGTTAAAAGCAGCGTTTGATAATCGCACAAAATATACATTAATTATCTAGAATTATGATTATCTTTATGACTTTGCTGATGACAGAAACACAATCTCTACAGCAAGTCAAGGTGGGTCATGTCCAATATCACGTACCCCGTACATGTATATCTATGTGATTAAACAGATACCTCGTATCAGTGATCTGTGAAACATGATTACGCATTAATCCACATACTAGTCTATATGCAATCATTCAGTGTTCCATGATAATGATATAAGACTAGGGACTATTAAGAGTTTAATAATCAATCATAGAGTTTCACAATTCAAGTCCTCAACTCAAATAATCTATGAAATATATAAAACTCAAGGAACAAAATGATATAAATCATCCAATACATAAAACTAAACAAGAGTACCATCACAAATGATTGGTCCTCTAGGTCACTTAACTAACAATCTCCCACTTGAACTAGAGCCAATCAAGTACCCCGTACCAAGCTCTACTATGTCATATACAATCATGCCAGCCCTAAAGCTAGTCTCTCATGTATCGTATACCCATAGTGCCAACATGTCTCTCATGCTTGGCTAATGAAAGTGGTTTTGTCAACGGATCAGCTATGTTGCTCTCTGTACCTACTTTGCACATTTTGATGTCTCCGTTCTCAACGATTCACGAATCACGTGATATTTGCACTTGATGTGCATAGTCCTCTTGCTGGACCTATGATCCTTTGCATTCGCAATAGCTCCCGTGTTGTCACAATAGAGTTCCATGGGATCTATGATGCTGGGAACAACATCAAGCTCGTCAATGAACTCCCGTATCCGAACTCCCATTTTGCCTGCCTCGCAAGCAGCCATATACTTTTCCTCAACAGTGAAGTCAGCCGTACTGTCTTGTTTGGAACTCTTCCAATAGACAGCTCCTCCATTGAGCATGTATATGTACCCAGTCTGTGACTTTGAGTGATCACGATCGGTTTGAAAACTAGCATCATAGTACCCCGTAACTGCGAACTGCAAATTGCTTATTTTTAATAAATAAATAAATAAAATTGAAATGGCAGGCAATAATTCAAGTAGTGAGCAAGTGTTGAGTTGAGTTTAGTTTAGTAGCAATTTGTAAATCAAATTAGAGGAAAATTGAGGCGATTATTCTAGATAGAATAAAATAGAATAGAATAGAACTGAACAAAATATAGAGGGATTTACATGGGGATTGGTATGGAGGGGCATGGACAATGATGTTTGAAATGAAGGTGGAGAGAAGCCATGTAGACGAGAATGGAGGCTGATTTGAGGTTAGGATGGCGAAAGAGAAATGATGGTAGGTTTAGATAATTCTTAAATCATATCCTCTCTTAATAATCCTGACTAGCAAGCGTGCTCGTGCACAATAATGGAATAATGTTATGTAGAGAGATGAGATATGAGAAGATAAGAGTCAGAGAGACAAAGAAAAGATGTATTACAGTAATTAGAGAGGAGAAGAGAAAAGTCAGACATAGACAAAGAGAAGAGAGATCGAGAAATTGGTGCAGAGCGCGCAATTGAAATTGTAAGATTGCGCACGTATTTTTGGCAATACAAAAAATCTAAACAAATAGAAACATTCAATCCTTAGATGCTTTATAAGATAATTCGTATTATAGAAGTATAGATTAAGCTTGGAACTTTTTGTCTGACAGCTAGAGCCCACTTTACGCAAAAAAAAATTAAGCTTGTAACGATTGATTAAGAAATAAAAGATGCGCTTGAATTGTGAGCAATATTTATTTGGTCAACTATTCGGCCAAAACTGACGCAACCTTCAAATATCCGAAATTTTATAGAAGAAAAAAGTTAATTTGATTTAGCAAATACGATTTAGCTCCAAAAATTAATTTGAATGGATGCGCATATCTTTCTCCTCTGTATTGAAAAAATATGGTTCAAAACTTTCTCACGAGCTCTGATGTCGCAACTTAAATTGAGAGAAATATTTTTTAAATAAAAAAGTAAGACTAAAAACTAAATAAACACATCCATTACTTAAATACTTTATTAGTATAGATTCTGATCGGTTCCAAGCCTAATTAATTCAATTAATTAATTATGAAATGGGCTCTCTTTCTCTAGTGTATATAAAATGGCACATCGCATCCATCCATCCATCCAACTTTGGAATATCTGCCTCTCTATCTATCTTATCGGGGGATTTGGGATTAGGGATGAGCATCATCATTCAATCTATCCAAAAGAAGTCAGAAGATGGATTGTTCGAGAAGAAGCAGCGCGAACGAGGAGGGAGAGGAAGAGGTTAAATCAAAAAAAAAGGAAGAGGAAGAGGAAGAGGAAGAGGAAGAGGAAGAGGAGGGGAGATCGGAGAGATCGGAGGAGGATCAATCGCAATCGCAATCGCAATCGCCATCGCCGGAGCGCGAGATTGAGCGATCGTCTTCTTCTGCTTATCCTTATTGTGCGGTGGCGATGGCGATGGGGATGGGGTCGATGGGGGCGTGCCGAGCCGATGAGCGCTCTCCCTCCTTCCAGATCCAGAGCCAGATCCATAGCAAGAGCAATAGCAATAGTGTATCCTTCTCAGAAATGGCGGTGCTGCTCCGCTGTCTCTGCGCCCCTCTCGTCTCCCTTCGCGTCGGCATCGTCAATCGCCTCGGCTCCCTGCTCTGCCCCATTCCTTCAAGGCAGGGAACTATATCTATCTATTCTCTCTGATCTGATCGCTCTTTTTATTCAAATTCAAACTCTCTCTCTCTCTCTCTCTCTCTCTCTCTAACATCAACAACAGTAACTAATATTCAATTGCAACTGCGTTTGCGTTTGCATTTTCTCGCAGAGGGCGATTAAATCTTAATATGACACCAGCCTCTCGGTTGGAGATGTCCTTTGATGGAGATGATGGCCGCACCCAGCAACTGTGTTCAATCAGCTACCAGGATCAGGAGCCCTTTGTTGAAGAGATCACTGCAGATGCATCTGGACGCTCTTTCCTAGTCAAGCTCACACCCTCCTCTCAGGTCTTCTATTACTGGTTATCTGAGAAATCCTTATCCCATGGCCTGCACCTGCTCAACAAGGTACCTTCCCACCTTCCTTATTCTTTTGCAAATCCTGCTTACTTGTTATGGAAAATTAATTAATTGCATACACACCATACATGCACATGTTTAGATGAAAGATATACTGACAAGGAGGCCCACACTGTCAGACCTGACAGGAATCTTGAGCTCGCGACTCGATTCACTGGGCACTCAAAT
>CAXKVX010003823.1:0-5000 GCA_964058865.1 Eleocharis quinqueflora
CACAACTTTTTTCTCCTATTACACTGTACAACTTAACAATCCAACTATTTACAGTTGTAACATAAATCATGCATATATACATCACAAGCTTAGTAGACGAGGTATGTGCAGAAGAACCCTTGCTCTTGGGCTCCCTTTCCTCCACTGAAACCCTTTCCTCTGAGTATTTGCGATACCATTTGTTTGGTACAGTAAGAAAAGGTATGTCAGTATTCATTTATTCAATGGTACTCTAATTGTTAATCATTGATTTAGCGGCTAGCAAGAAGGGATCGAGCTGCAACAACAAGAAGTTATACATGTGAATATCAGTTTTAAGGTTGAATTATATCAGATATTTATTATTGGTGTTTGAGGCAGAAAAATACTAGATCAACCAAGTTGGCTGCTGAATTATTGCCTATGTAGCATAGCAATTACATTGATCTTTTGATTCAGGTCAGATCACCCTGGTACAA
Source organism: Eleocharis quinqueflora (assembly GCA_964058865.1). Lineage (NCBI taxonomy): Eukaryota > Viridiplantae > Streptophyta > Magnoliopsida > Poales > Cyperaceae > Eleocharis > Eleocharis quinqueflora. Next base: position 459 of record CAXKVX010003823.1, read on the forward strand.
GACATCTCAAATTTGAGTCATTTTCAATTTCAGATTATTTGGGGTATGGGGTTGTCTTGGATTTGAAACTTTTTCTTGCTTGGGTTTGGATTTGGGCATATTGTAGTTTTGATGATCATGTATCCAAGTTGAATTGGGTTCAAATCGGTTTTACCTTTCATATAGCTGAAATTGGGATCAAATCAATTACTTTTCATATAGCTGAATTGGTTTAGATTCATGTCAGGGCAGGGTTTGTCACCTATGTTTAGAGTTCTCAAAAATTCCGGGCGGGTCTACCCGCCCGTGCCCGGACCGTGCCCGACCCGTACCCGTGCCCAGATCCGACCCTATCCGACCCGTGGATCCCAGATTCACGGATCTAGCACGAGTCGGGTTGGCCCCAAATCCCCCAAACCCGTCTGGACCTGTGGATCCGTGGAAAATTCAAAATAATTAAAAAAATACAAAAAAATACAAAAAAATCGAAAAAATTCAAAAAAATTAAAAAAAAAATCAGAAAAATTCGAAAAAAATTAAAAAAAAATTCAAAAAATTCAAAAAAATTCGAAAAGTTGGACAGATCCGACCCGACCTGTCTGGACCCGCCTGGGTTTATCACGGGTTGGGTTGGGGGTTTTGGGTTCGGACCCGTGCATACCCGTGAACCCGTGGACCGTGGAACCGTGGATCCGGGCGGGTCGGATCCACGGGTACCCGACCCGCCCCGTTATTAATTCACTACCTATGTTACCAATAAATGTTTTTGATCTACCTTAAAATAATTCTGTGGAAACAAGACAAACATAAGCTTGTTAGCAATCAGATGCTAATTTGTTTTCTCATTTTCTTTTTGTAGGGTTTTAACTGGGAGTCATGGAGGAAACAAGAAGGATGGTACAATTTCCTCATTGGTCAAGTCAACAACATAGTCAGCACTGGTGTCACCTATATTTGGCTTTCTCCGCCTTCGCACTCTGTTTCTCCGTAAGGTGAATTTTGCAACTCTTCTAGATGGTACAACTAGCTAGAACAAAGGATACACATTTAGATTTGTCTTTAATTGAAGGGAACAGTTGTTCCCTGCCAAGTGTTCTAAATGTCATAATACATCACAGTTATTTATGGTTGCGTTTAAAAGAAACATACACTTACTACAAGTGTAGTAGAAAAGGTTTTTTGATATTCAAATTTTTAATAAAGAAACTGAAATGCTTATGTTACATGCCAGGATGGCTGTTTGTACTGTTTCTAAATTGGAGTTATAATTTCATCATTTTCGCGATTCTGCTTTATAAGCTACATGCCAGGATGGCTGTACGATCTGGAATCCTCAAAATATGGAACAGAAGCACAGCTAAAAGCACTGATCAGCGCCTCCATGCAAAAGCAATACAATGTGTTGCTGACATCGTGATCAACCACCGGTGTGCTGACTACAAGGATAGCCGAGGCATCTACTATGTTTTTTAGGGTGGCACATATGACTCGCGCCTTGACTGGGGCCCAGATATGATATGCCGCGATGATACTCAGTACTCAAATGGTGTAGGTAATCTCGACACTGGAGCTGACTTCGGAGCTGCACCTGATATCGACCATCTCAACACTCGAGTCCAGCACGAGCTCTTCAATTTCAGATTATTCGGGTATGGGGTTGTCTTTATGATAAGCAATATTTATACGTAAACAGAAATAATAACAATTGATAAATATGCATACATATAAACAGGACTAGATATAATTAATTATGAACATCATTATGAATAAATCGAGCCAATTATATTATTGGTTCCTTTAAAGAGTATATAAGTGTAAAGTTGCTTTTGTATGTTGGTAGTTATATAGCTGTTTAGAAATAATACAAGGAGAACATTTTAGAGAACACTTTACCTACCATATCATTGCATGTTTTAAAGCAAGTTTGATGGTTTTATCATAGCATAAAAGACCATTTAATATCAAATGCGGAGTAAACCAGTGGCAAATCGAATGTGGTAGCTGTGCCCTCGAAGGATTGCTTCGACGAGCAGTTTCAATCGCACAAGGACAAAAAACAAGATAGTAATTTGTTTGTTTTTCGTGGATTTGTTCTGAATTAATCCAGTTTAGGGTTAATGTTGATGGTGATGTTGTTTTAATCTTGTTATTACTACGATAAATGTTTTGACTGAGATATTTTGGGGGTAATTATACTGGTCTAGAGTTTAATCGGTTAGAGAGTTGATTGGGATAAGCAATAGTTTATAGTATAGGTTTTATGTTAAAATATTTTAGCGTACATATTACCTATTCATCGTTCTCTACTTGCACAATTTTAAGTAAATGGTTCGAATTCAAGGGAAAAAATGAGTAAGTTGCGGATTTCTCAATTTCAGCTCTAATTAATTTTGTTTCTATGGGTAAAATAGTAGTTTTACTGAAATAGCCCCATTTAAATCCAATCTAAATTTGAACTGCCAAACTATTCTTATTTTATTCATATTTTACATTTGCATACAATAGTGCATTTCAATTTGGATGTCTTATTACCTATTGACCTCATATCCAATTAGTTACTGAATTGATTTAACAGACTTGTCTTTTACCAGAAAGAGGTACAATTAATTTCAAAATTCAGTAGATTTTCCTAACTGATTTTAGCTAATTTGGAACTGAAAGATGTATCTATAGATCTGACATGGTTTTCTTTATCCTACTTTTACACAGTTGGTAATAGATTTCTCTGCTACATGGTGTGGGCAGTGCCGCATGACCGAACCTATATTTAAGGCTGTCTCGACTAAATACTCTCAAGCTATTTTTGTTAAAATAGATGTTGATGAGCTAGTGGTATGTCACAACTCTTCATGTAACTTCATTCAAGTAGTTTTGTTAATAAGGAAAAAATTGCTTCAGCATACATACAAAGGAAATAATAGTTATAATGAAAAACACAGTAATTTAGAAAAGAAAATGGAACATATCGTTTTGATTGTGTTACCCTTTTCCTTCTTATTAAGTGTAAGAGAAAGACTAATAAGGGTAGTTTTAAAATATGTAAGCACACAGTGAACCTTTTTTTCTGAAATTAAATCCTGTAGGCAATACCATTAAAACATCACACACATTGAACCTTATCACAAGTCGAATTTCACTCAAGAAAATAAATTTGAAGTTTAATTGAACCTCCAGTTGTTAATAACAAAACATGAAGGTACTTATGTAGATTTACATTTTTTCAGGAGGTATCAAAGGAGTGGCAAGTACAGGCGATACCTACTTTTGTTATTGTAAAAAATGGCAATGAGGTGACCCGTGTTATCGGTGCCAAGAAAGATGAGCTTGAAAGAAAAATTGAGATGTCTAAACCCTAAGTTGGTTCTAATTGTGTGTTTACTCTTAAACCATGTGTGCCTTTATGTTTTCTATGTGCTTGTGCTTGAAATTGTGGTAAGATGAACTATGATTGATTGTAATAATATAAGGGAAAACCCTTCATATAACATCCTATAATTTTTTTTCTATTAAGAATTTTGCTTTAGGAGTGAGCCAGCGAGGTTTTGACAGATATATACTTTTCTATTTTTCTATGTCATTTATAGAATGTTTGTCGAAGAATGTAAGCGTTTACGTCTCATGAAGAGCTCTAAGGCACATAGGTACATAATTTCTGCCTCTTTACTATTCAGTCTATGAAATCAGAGAAAGAGCATCACACCAAAATTTATTTTTCATAATTTGTTCCTTTCAGTCTCTTTGTTTGTTATTAATTAGAAATATTTTGGTTTCTTTACAACACCAAGAGCATCGCAAGGATAAATTGATAACTCATAAGGAAACCTAATCATGGAAAAGAAAATGCTAAGCTGCTTGGAAAGAAGTCTTCGCATCTTTGTTTCACATTGTGTCCGTGTTTTTTCAATGTTCAAGTCTATCAAGGACCCTCCTACAATTTTTATTCTTTGAAGTCTTCGAGGGCTTATTTTGGAGGGGTCCACACAAATTGTTTTAAAAGAAATTAGATTTGCTATAGGAAGACAAATAGATAGTTAATTACGTGCCTAACTGTATTATGTTACTGGACCAAAATAAATATCCAAGGATGTAAATGGAGACCGAGTATATGAAGTGCGAGTTTAGTGGCGTTCGATCAGAAGATGGAGATGTCAGTTTAGATGGATAAGTAGTGTCTCGAAGAAACACCTTTCGGTATTTGGAATCGATATTATAGAGTGATGGTGAGATTGATGATGATGTTAGTCATAGAATAAAAGCGGATTGGATAAAATGGCGACTGCATCTGGCATTCTATGCGATAAGAAGGTTCCACAAAAGTTGAAAGACATGTTCTATAGGACGGCGATCAGACTCGCAATGTTGTATGGAGCAGATTGTTGTGCTACTAAAGTGCAACACATACAAAAGATGAGCGTGATAGAGATGTGTATGTTACGGTGGATATGTGGGCATACAAGAAGGGATCGCATTAGAAATGATGATATACGTGACAAGGTCGGGGTTGCATCGATTGAAGAGAAACTTGTTCAACATCGTTTGAGATGGTATGGGCATATCCATCGG
>CAXKVX010003823.1:10000-13567 GCA_964058865.1 Eleocharis quinqueflora
GAACGATGAGGAAACCGTAGGGGAGGAATTAGCTCTCATGTTGACATGTGATGATTGGGATGAACAGAGCCAATCGGATGATGACAGTCTAGGTGTGCTTATGACACTGGCGTCATTACCAAGGGAATCTACCCCTATCATAGAAGGTGGTCCAATTTGGGATCACTACAGCGAAGATGAGGATACAGAGAATGATTGGGTAAACTCATTCACGAAAGTTGGTGGGAGTAGTGGTATAGCCACGGCTCATCAAAATTCAGAATCGGTGTTTGCCGCAGTCATGGAGTATCCATCACTTCGTAATCTGACGAAGAATATTGAAACAGTACTTTCAACGACAACAGCCGAATCGGCTAGAAGACCCACAGAGCCTACAATGGGTCCTGTAATGTATCCACTAGGCTCAAGGAGAGAAAATATTGAAGTACCACAAATTAAAGCAAGAATTGAAAATTTGAGAGGTGGATTTTCAAAACAACACAATGATAGGTTTGAATTACCCTCAGCGCATGCAAACCAAGGAGTAATGCTAATACTACCAGACGACATTGGGCAGTACAGCGATACAATTGCAAGATGGGAATCTATCACTCTAAATCTTGTGAATGAAAGGAGTTGGGATGACAATAAGAGTAAGGTTATTTACATTGAAAACCTACTTGGAGATATTGTCAAAAAGACATGGATTCAATGAAGGATGGCGTATCCTCAAGAATATGAAGAGCTAATAAATATTGCAGATGACCCTCAAAATGTTATCTCGCAAATCAGAAGAATGATCTTGTTGGAAGACCCTTACCAGGGTTCAACAGTAGAACATGATCAAGCTTACAATGACATTGAAAGATTGTCATGTGACAGCATGAAGGACTTGTTTAGCTACATGAATGACTACAAGTACCTTGCTGCTAAATCAGGCCGAATGTACATTTCGCCTGAACTTTCTGAGAAATTCTTCCGGAAGATGCCACCATTAATTGGTAAAGAAATTGAGAAGGCATATTTTGAGAAATATCCCGGAAGCACAGTTGGTGTGTTGCCAAGAATTAACTTTGCATATCAGTTCCTGGCAGAACAGTGCAAGAGAGCAGCCGTTCAGAGAAGTCTAAAGGACCTATCTTTCTGTAGCCAGATTCCAATCCCTGGTTACTATCAGAATAATAAGAAGTATGGCTTAAGAAAAGCCAAGACCTATCGTGGAAAACCGCATGAATCACATGTGCGTGTTTTTAAGAAAAAGTATGCGGATAAGGTCCGAAAATGCAAATGTTTTATTTGCGGGGAAGAAGGTCACTTCGCAAGAGAATGCCGCAAGAAAGATGGTAACATTGTAAGGGCAGCGATAGTGAAAAATTTGGATCTAGATGATAAATGGGACATCATCTCGGTAGACCAAAATGAACCCGACAGTGATGCCATTTGCTCTCTCTCGGAAGGAGAAGTCGGGAGCACAAACACGTTAATGGCTAACCTTAAGGATTTGCCATTTGAAGAGATCTACATGATGACTGCCAGTGCACCAGAGTTAAACTGGAGGTCATACCCAAACCTTCTCGAAATTTTTTTGTTGTGTAAACACGAATGGGAGGACAACTCAACAGTACCACCAAACAAAGAAAAGTGTGTATGCTGTAAAGAAATCACGAACAGAAACATGAGGGCTAATTGCATGATCTGCCGAGAAACAGTGTGCCCTATGTGTTCCAGATTTGTGTTTGGAAGAAAGATCCAGAAGAAGGCCCAGAATGTAAGGGCTTATGACGGGAAATATGAGCTGATAAAAGAGTTATTGGACTATACCTAGTATCTGCTCATGAAAAACGAGAAATTAGAAGAACAATTGCAAACTCTACAACTGCAAGAAGATGCAAAAAGCCTTGAAAATCATGATTTAAAGGGCAAGACAAAGGTTGTAGTTGAAGATAGTGATGACGAAAAAGAAGTCTTCAATGAAATGATGCACCAGTTCAAAGGCATTAAGATCAGAGAACCAGAGATTGTAAACAAGATCTCTGATGAAGAAGCTGAAACCGTGGTGCCTGATCCAAGAAGAGGCAGGAGGGTACTAAATAGACTATACAATATTGAGTTGCAAATGAAGATTCCAGGTGTGAAAAATTTTAAGGTGCAAGCAATATTGGATACAGGAGCAACGGTTTGCTGCATAAATCAAAAGATAATGCCAGAAGAAGCACTTGAGCAAAGCGCATACCCTATACAAATTAACGGGGTCAACTCGCAGCAAATAGCAAACTTGAAGCTTAAAAATGGACTGATGAGTATCGAGGAAAACAAATTTAGAATCCCATTTACATATGCATTCCCTATGGGAGAGAAGGAAAACATCCAGATGTTGCTGGGATGCAATTTCATAAGGGCCATGCAAGGTGGCTTACGAATTGAAGGACAAATGGTTACATTTTATAAAAATGTAACCACAATCACTACAAGGGTAGATGCTGAAGTAGCTTCTAAAGCTGACCTAGAAGAACTTAAACTTTCTGAGCTCGAGTACATTGAAGTAAGAGAAGCAGTGGCGTATAATTGTGGTGAAGAGTCACCTGACTTTAAACGAAGATTCAACACGCTACTTTCAAGATTGAGGGAACAAGGATTCATTGGTGATGATCCTTTGAAACATTGGGGAAGAAACCAAATCAAGTGTAAGCTCGAAATCATAAACCCGGATATCTCTATCCAGGATAAGCCCCTAAAACACGTAACACCAGCAATGCGCGAGCAATTTAACAGGCATATACAAGCATTGCTAAAAATTGGAGTGATCAGGCCGAGTTCAAGCAAACACAGAACTATGGCGATAATGGTGAATTCAGGAACAACCATAGACCCGGTCACAAAGAAGGAGGTCAAAGGCAAGGAGCGCATGGTATTCAACTACAGGATGCTCAACGATAACACGCATAAAGACCAGTACAGTCTTCCAGGTATCAATACAATCCTGAAGAAAGTGGGAAATAGTAAAATATTTTCCAAATTTGATCTAAAGAGCAGCTTTCACCAAGTTGCTATGGATCCAGAGTCGATACAGTGGACTGCATTTGTAGTTCCAAGAGGATTATACGAATGGTTGGTCATGCCCTTTGGATTAAAGAATGCGCCGGCAATTTTTCAGCGCAAAATGGATAATTGTTTTCGAGGCACAGAAGAATTTATAGCCGTCTACATAGACGATATACTGGTGTTCTCAGAAAATGAAGAACAACATGCTGAGCATATTTCAAAAATGCTTAGTATTTGTGAGAAAAATGGGCTTGTACTTTCACCCACGAAAATGAAGATTGCGGTTAAGGAAATTGAATTCCTTGGAGCAGTGATAGGCAACAGAAAGATCAAGTTGCAACCGCATATCATTAAGAAGATCATAACCTTTGAAGACGAGAAAATGAAAGAAAAGGCAGGGTTACGATCATGGCTAGGCATACTAAACTATGCCAGAAACTACATTCCAAACCTTGGTACACTTTTGGGACCATTATACTCAAAAACCAGTCCTCATGGTGACAAACGCATGAAACCATCAGATTACCAGTTGGTAAGAAAGGTAAA
>CAXKVX010003824.1:0-13686 GCA_964058865.1 Eleocharis quinqueflora
ATGAAGTACTTTGATGAGAAACACTTGTCAAAGATGCATAAAAGCATTGTGGTATTTTCTTGATTTGTTACCACCCAGAAATGAAGTACTCTGATTAGAAACACTTCTCATATATGTATAAATGCTTTGTGGTGTTTTCTTCATTGGTTACCACCCATAAATGAAGTACTCTGATTAGAAACACTTCTCATAGAAATATAAGTGCTTTGTGGTGTTTTCTTGAATGGTTATCACTCATAAATGAAATACTTTGATTAGAAACACATCTCATAGAAGCACAAATGCTTTGTGGTATTTTCTTGATTGGTTGCCACCCATAAATGAAGTACTTTGATTAGAAACACTTCTCAAAGAAGCATAAGTGTTTTGTTGTGTTTTCTTGAATGGTTATCACCCATAAATGAGGTACTATGATTAGCAACACTTCTCAGAGCAGCATAAATACTTTGTAGTGTTTTCTTGATTGGTTACCAACCATAAGTGAAGTACTCTGATTAGAAACACTTCTCATAGATGTAAAAGTACTTTGTGGTGTTTTCTTGAATGGTTACCACCCATAAATGAAGTACTCTGATTAGAAACACTTCTCATAGAAGTATAAGTGCTTTGTGATGTTTTCTTGATTTGTTATCATCCATAAATGAAGTACTTTGATTAGAAACACTTCTCATCGAAGCATAAATGCGTTGTGTTGTTTTCTTGATTGGTTACCACCCATAAGTGAAGTACTCTGATTAGAAACACTTCTCATAGATGTAAAAGTACTTTGTGGTGTTTTCCTGATTGGTTACCACCCATAATGAAGTACTACGATTATAAGCACTTCTCATAGAAGTATAAATGCTTTGTGGTGTTTTCTTGAATGGTTATCACCCATAAATGATGTACTTTGATTAGAAGCACTTCTCAGAGATGCATAAATACTTTGGGGTGTTTTCTTGATTGGTTACAATCCATAAATGAAGTACTCTGATTATAAACACTTCGCATAGAAGTATAACTGCTTTGTGGTGTTTTCTTGAATGGTTATAAATCGTAAATGAAGTACATTGATTACAAGCACTTCTCATAGATGCATAAATGCTTTGGGTGTTTTCTTGATTGATTACCACCTATAAATGAAGTACTCTGATTAGAAACACTTCTCAAAGAAGCATAAGTGTTTTGTTGTGTTTTCTTGAATGGTTTTCACCAATAAATGAGGTACTATGATTAGCAACACTTCTCAGAGCAGCATAAATACTTTGTAGTGTTTTCTTGATTGGTTACCACCCATAAGTGAAGTACTCTGATTAGAAACACTTCTCATAGATGTAAAAGTACTTTGTGGTGTTTTCTTGAATGGTTACCACCCATAAATGAAGTACTCTGAATAGAAACACTTCTCATAGAAGTATAAGTGCTTTGGGGTGTTTTCTTGAGTGGTTATCACCCATAAATGAAGTACTTTGATCTGAAACACTTCTCATAGAAGTATAAATGCTTTGTGGTGTTTTCTTCATTTGTTACCACCCATAAGTGAAGTACTCTGACTAGAGACACTTATCAAAGATGTAAAAGTAATTTGTGGTGTTTTCATTAATGGTTACCACCCATAAATGAAGTACTCTGATTAGAAACACGTCTCATAGAAGCATAAATTTTTTGTGGTGTTTTCTTGAATGGTTGTCACCCATAAATGTAATATTTTGATTAGAAACACTTCTCATAGAAACATAAATGCTATGTGGTGTTTTCTTGATTGGTTACCACTCACAAATTAAGTACTCTGATTAGAAACACCTCTCACAGAAGTATATCTGCTTTGTGGTGTTTTCTTGAATGGTTATCACTCATAAATGAAGTACTTTGATTAGAAACACATCTCATAGAAGCACAAATGCTTTGTGGTGTTTTCTTGATTGGTTACCACCCATAAATGAAGTACTCTGATTAAAACACTTCTCATAGATGTAAAAGTACTTTGTGGTGTTTTCTTGATTGGTTACCACCCATAATGAAGTACTATGATTATAAACACTTCTCATAGAAGTATAAGTGCTTTGTGGTGTTTTCTTGAATGGTTGTCACCCATAAATGAAGTACTATGATTAGAAACACTTCCCATACTAGCATAAATGATTTGTGGTATTTTCTTGATTGGTTACCACCCATAAGTAAAGTACTCTGATTACAAACACTTCTCATAGATGTAAAAGTACTTTGTGGTGTTTTCTTGATTGGTTACCACCCATAATGAAGTACTATGATTATAAACACTTCTCATAGAAGTATAAGTGCTTTGGGGTGTTTTCTTGAGTGGTTATCACCCATAAATGAAGTACTTTGATCTGAAACACTTCTCATAGAAGTATAAATGCTTTGTGGTGTTTTCTTCATTTGTTACCACCCATAAGTGAAGTACTCTGACTAGAGACACTTATCAAAGATGTAAAAGTAATTTGTGGTGTTTTCATTAATGGTTACCACCCATAAATGAAGTACTCTGATTAGAAACACTTCTCATAGAAATATAAGTGCTTTGTGGTGTTTTCTTGAATGGTTATCATCCATAAATGAAGTACTTTGATTAGAAACACTTCTCATAGATGCATAAATGTTTTGTGGTGATTTCTTGATTGGTTACCACCCATAAGTGAAGTACTCTGATTAGAAACACCTCTCACAGAAGTATATCTGCTTTGTGGTGTTTTCTTGAATGGTTATCACTCATAAATGAAGTACTTTGATTAGAAACACATCTCATAGAAGCACAAATGCTTTGTGGTGTTTTCTTGATTGGTTACCACCCATAAATGAAGTACTCTGATTAAAACACTTCTCATAGATGTAAAAGTACTTTGTGGTGTTTTCTTGATTGGTTACCACCCATAATGAAGTACTATGATTATAAACACTTCTCATAGAAGTATAAGTGCTTTGTGGTGTTTTCTTGAATGGTTGTCACCCATAAATGAAGTACTATGATTAGAAACACTTCCCATACTAGCATAAATGATTTGTGGTATTTTCTTGATTGGTTACCACCCATAAGTAAAGTACTCTGATTACAAACACTTCTCATAGATGTAAAAGTACTTTGTGGTGTTTTCTTGATTGGTTACCACCCATAATGAAGTACTATGATTATAAACACTTCTCATAGAAGTATAAGTGCTTTGTGGTGTTTTCTTGAATGGTTATCACCCATAAATGAAGTACTTTGATGAGAAACACTTGTCAAAGATGCATAAAAGCATTGTGGTATTTTCTTGATTTGTTACCACCCAGAAATGAAGTACTCTGATTAGAAACACTTCTCATATATGTATAAATGCTTTGTGGTGTTTTCTTCATTGGTTACCACCCATAAATGAAGTACTCTGATTAGAAACACTTCTCATAGAAATATAAGTGCTTTGTGGTGTTTTCTTGAATGGTTATCACTCATAAATGAAATACTTTGATTAGAAACACATCTCATAGAAGCACAAATGCTTTGTGGTATTTTCTTGATTGGTTGCCACCCATAAATGAAGTACTTTGATTAGAAACACTTCTCAAAGAAGCATAAGTGTTTTGTTGTGTTTTCTTGAATGGTTATCACCCATAAATGAGGTACTATGATTAGCAACACTTCTCAGAGCAGCATAAATACTTTGTAGTGTTTTCTTGATTGGTTACCAACCATAAGTGAAGTACTCTGATTAGAAACACTTCTCATAGATGTAAAAGTACTTTGTGGTGTTTTCTTGAATGGTTACCACCCATAAATGAAGTACTCTGATTAGAAACACTTCTCATAGAAGTATAAGTGCTTTGTGATGTTTTCTTGATTTGTTATCATCCATAAATGAAGTACTTTGATTAGAAACACTTCTCATCGAAGCATAAATGCGTTGTGTTGTTTTCTTGATTGGTTACCACCCATAAGTGAAGTACTCTGATTAGAAACACTTCTCATAGATGTAAAAGTACTTTGTGGTGTTTTCCTGATTGGTTACCACCCATAATGAAGTACTACGATTATAAGCACTTCTCATAGAAGTATAAATGCTTTGTGGTGTTTTCTTGAATGGTTATCACCCATAAATGATGTACTTTGATTAGAAGCACTTCTCAGAGATGCATAAATACTTTGGGGTGTTTTCTTGATTGGTTACAATCCATAAATGAAGTACTCTGATTATAAACACTTCGCATAGAAGTATAACTGCTTTGTGGTGTTTTCTTGAATGGTTATAAATCGTAAATGAAGTACATTGATTACAAGCACTTCTCATAGATGCATAAATGCTTTGGGTGTTTTCTTGATTGATTACCACCTATAAATGAAGTACTCTGATTAGAAACACTTCTCAAAGAAGCATAAGTGTTTTGTTGTGTTTTCTTGAATGGTTTTCACCAATAAATGAGATACTATGATTAGCAACACTTCTCAGAGCAGCATAAATACTTTGTAGTGTTTTCTTGATTGGTTACCACCCATAAGTGAAGTACTCTGATTAGAAACACTTCTCATAGATGTAAAAGTACTTTGTGGTGTTTTCTTGAATGGTTACCACCCATAAATGAAGTACTCTGAATAGAAACACTTCTCATAGAAGTATAAGTGCTTTGGGGTGTTTTCTTGAGTGGTTATCACCCATAAATGAAGTACTTTGATCTGAAACACTTCTCATAGAAGTATAAATGCTTTGTGGTGTTTTCTTCATTTGTTACCACCCATAAGTGAAGTACTCTGACTAGAGACACTTATCAAAGATGTAAAAGTAATTTGTGGTGTTTTCATTAATGGTTACCACCCATAAATGAAGTACTCTGATTAGAAACACTTCTCATAGAAATATAAGTGCTTTGTGGTGTTTTCTTGAATGGTTATCTTCCATAAATGAAGTACTTTGATTAGAAACACTTCTCATAGATGCATAAATGTTTTGTGGTGATTTCTTGATTGGTTACCACCCATAAGTGAAGTACTCTGATTAGAAACACCTCTCACAGAAGTATATCTGCTTTGTGGTGTTTTCTTGAATGGTTATCACTCATAAATGAAGTACTTTGATTAGAAACACATCTCATAGAAGCACAAATGCTTTGTGGTGTTTTCTTGATTGGTTACCACCCATAAATGAAGTACTCTGATTAAAACACTTCTCATAGATGTAAAAGTACTTTGTGGTGTTTTCTTGATTGGTTACCACCCATAATGAAGTACTATGATTATAAACACTTCTCATAGAAGTATAAGTGCTTTGTGGTGTTTTCTTGAATGGTTGTCACCCATAAATGAAGTACTATGATTAGAAACACTTCCCATACTAGCATAAATGATTTGTGGTATTTTCTTGATTGGTTACCACCCATAAGTAAAGTACTCTGATTACAAACACTTCTCATAGATGTAAAAGTACTTTGTGGTGTTTTCTTGATCGGTTACCACCCATAATGAAGTACTATGATTATAAACACTTCTCATAGAAGTATAAGTGCTTTGTGGTGTTTTCTTGAATGGTTATCACCCATAAATGAAGTACTTTGATGAGAAACACTTGTCAAAGATGCATAAAAGCATTGTGGTATTTTCTTGATTTGTTACCACCCAGAAATGAAGTACTCTGATTAGAAACACTTCTCATATATGTATAAATGCTTTGTGGTGTTTTCTTCATTGGTTACCACCCATAAATGAAGTACTCTGATTAGAAACACTTCTCATAGAAATATAAGTGCTTTGTGGTGTTTTCTTGAATGGTTATCACTCATAAATGAAATACTTTGATTAGAAACACATCTCATAGAAGCACAAATGCTTTGTGGTATTTTCTTGATTGGTTGCCACCCATAAATGAAGTACTTTGATTAGAAACACTTCTCAAAGAAGCATAAGTGTTTTGTTGTGTTTTCTTGAATGGTTATCACCCATAAATGAGGTACTATGATTAGCAACACTTCTCAGAGCAGCATAAATACTTTGTAGTGTTTTCTTGATTGGTTACCAACCATAAGTGAAGTACTCTGATTAGAAACACTTCTCATAGATGTAAAAGTACTTTGTGGTGTTTTCTTGAATGGTTACCACCCATAAATGAAGTACTCTGATTAGAAACACTTCTCATAGAAGTATAAGTGCTTTGTGATGTTTTCTTGATTTGTTATCATCCATAAATGAAGTACTTTGATTAGAAACACTTCTCATCGAAGCATAAATGCGTTGTGTTGTTTTCTTGATTGGTTACCACCCATAAGTGAAGTACTCTGATTAGAAACACTTCTCATAGATGTAAAAGTACTTTGTGGTGTTTTCCTGATTGGTTACCACCCATAATGAAGTACTACGATTATAAGCACTTCTCATAGAAGTATAAATGCTTTGTGGTGTTTTCTTGAATGGTTATCACCCATAAATGATGTACTTTGATTAGAAGCACTTCTCAGAGATGCATAAATACTTTGGGGTGTTTTCTTGATTGGTTACAATCCATAAATGAAGTACTCTGATTATAAACACTTCGCATAGAAGTATAACTGCTTTGTGGTGTTTTCTTGAATGGTTATAAATCGTAAATGAAGTACATTGATTACAAGCACTTCTCATAGATGCATAAATGCTTTGGGTGTTTTCTTGATTGATTACCACCTATAAATGAAGTACTCTGATTAGAAACACTTCTCAAAGAAGCATAAGTGTTTTGTTGTGTTTTCTTGAATGGTTTTCACCAATAAATGAGGTACTATGATTAGCAACACTTCTCAGAGCAGCATAAATACTTTGTAGTGTTTTCTTGATTGGTTACCACCCATAAGTGAAGTACTCTGATTAGAAACACTTCTCATAGATGTAAAAGTACTTTGTGGTGTTTTCTTGAATGGTTACCACCCATAAATGAAGTACTCTGAATAGAAACACTTCTCATAGAAGTATAAGTGCTTTGGGGTGTTTTCTTGAGTGGTTATCACCCATAAATGAAGTACTTTGATCTGAAACACTTCTCATAGAAGTATAAATGCTTTGTGGTGTTTTCTTCATTTGTTACCACCCATAAGTGAAGTACTCTGACTAGAGACACTTATCAAAGATGTAAAAGTAATTTGTGGTGTTTTCATGAATGGTTACCACCCATAAATGAAGTACTCTGATTAGAAACACGTCTCATAGAAGCATAAATTTTTTGTGGTGTTTTCTTGAATGGTTGTCACCCATAAATGTAATATTTTGATTAGAAACACTTCTCATAGAAACATAAATGCTATGTGGTGTTTTCTTGATTGGTTACCACTCACAAATTAAGTACTCTGATTAGAAACACCTCTCACAGAAGTATATCTGCTTTGTGGTGTTTTCTTGAATGGTTATCACTCATAAATGAAGTACTTTGATTAGAAACACATCTCATAGAAGCACAAATGCTTTGTGGTGTTTTCTTGATTGGTTACCACCCATAAATGAAGTACTCTGATTAAAACACTTCTCATAGATGTAAAAGTACTTTGTGGTGTTTTCTTGATTGGTTACCACCCATAATGAAGTACTATGATTATAAACACTTCTCATAGAAGTATAAGTGCTTTGTGGTGTTTTCTTGAATGGTTGTCACCCATAAATGAAGTACTATGATTAGAAACACTTCCCATACTAGCATAAATGATTTGTGGTATTTTCTTGATTGGTTACCACCCATAAGTAAAGTACTCTGATTACAAACACTTCTCATAGATGTAAAAGTACTTTGTGGTGTTTTCTTGATTGGTTACCACCCATAATGAAGTACTATGATTATAAACACTTCTCATAGAAGTACAAGTGCTTTGGGGTGTTTTCTTGAGTGGTTATCACCCATAAATGAAGTACTTTGATCTGAAACACTTCTCATAGAAGTATAAATGCTTTGTGGTGTTTTCTTCATTTGTTACCACCCATAAGTGAAGTACTCTGACTAGAGACACTTATCAAAGATGTAAAAGTAATTTGTGGTGTTTTCATTAATGGTTACCACCCATAAATGAAGTACTCTGATTAGAAACACTTCTCATAGAAATATAAGTGCTTTGTGGTGTTTTCTTGAATGGTTATCATCCATAAATGAAGTACTTTGATTAGAAACACTTCTCATAGATGCATAAATGTTTTGTGGTGATTTCTTGATTGGTTACCACCCATAAGTGAAGTACTCTGATTAGAAACACCTCTCACAGAAGTATATCTGCTTTGTGGTGTTTTCTTGAATGGTTATCACTCATAAATGAAGTACTTTGATTAGAAACACATCTCATAGAAGCACAAATGCTTTGTGGTGTTTTCTTGATTGGTTACCACCCATAAATGAAGTACTCTGATTAAAACACTTCTCATAGATGTAAAAGTACTTTGTGGTGTTTTCTTGATTGGTTACCACCCATAATGAAGTACTATGATTATAAACACTTCTCATAGAAGTATAAGTGCTTTGTGGTGTTTTCTTGAATGGTTGTCACCCATAAATGAAGTACTATGATTAGAAACACTTCCCATACTAGCATAAATGATTTGTGGTATTTTCTTGATTGGTTACCACCCATAAGTAAAGTACTCTGATTACAAACACTTCTCATAGATGTAAAAGTACTTTGTGGTGTTTTCTTGATCGGTTACCACCCATAATGAAGTACTATGATTATAAACACTTCTCATAGAAGTATAAGTGCTTTGTGGTGTTTTCTTGAATGGTTATCACCCATAAATGAAGTACTTTGATGAGAAACACTTGTCAAAGATGCATAAAAGCATTGTGGTATTTTCTTGATTTGTTACCACCCAGAAATGAAGTACTCTGATTAGAAACACTTCTCATATATGTATAAATGCTTTGTGGTGTTTTCTTCATTGGTTACCACCCATAAATGAAGTACTCTGATTAGAAACACTTCTCATAGAAATATAAGTGCTTTGTGGTGTTTTCTTGAATGGTTATCACTCATAAATGAAATACTTTGATTAGAAACACATCTCATAGAAGCACAAATGCTTTGTGGTATTTTCTTGATTGGTTGCCACCCATAAATGAAGTACTTTGATTAGAAACACTTCTCAAAGAAGCATAAGTGTTTTGTTGTGTTTTCTTGAATGGTTATCACCCATAAATGAGGTACTATGATTAGCAACACTTCTCAGAGCAGCATAAATACTTTGTAGTGTTTTCTTGATTGGTTACCAACCATAAGTGAAGTACTCTGATTAGAAACACTTCTCATAGATGTAAAAGTACTTTGTGGTGTTTTCTTGAATGGTTACCACCCATAAATGAAGTACTCTGATTAGAAACACTTCTCATAGAAGTATAAGTGCTTTGTGATGTTTTCTTGATTTGTTATCATCCATAAATGAAGTACTTTGATTAGAAACACTTCTCATCGAAGCATAAATGCGTTGTGTTGTTTTCTTGATTGGTTACCACCCATAAGTGAAGTACTCTGATTAGAAACACTTCTCATAGATGTAAAAGTACTTTGTGGTGTTTTCCTGATTGGTTACCACCCATAATGAAGTACTACGATTATAAGCACTTCTCATAGAAGTATAAATGCTTTGTGGTGTTTTCTTGAATGGTTATCACCCATAAATGATGTACTTTGATTAGAAGCACTTCTCAGAGATGCATAAATACTTTGGGGTGTTTTCTTGATTGGTTACAATCCATAAATGAAGTACTCTGATTATAAACACTTCGCATAGAAGTATAACTGCTTTGTGGTGTTTTCTTGAATGGTTATAAATCGTAAATGAAGTACATTGATTACAAGCACTTCTCATAGATGCATAAATGCTTTGGGTGTTTTCTTGATTGATTACCACCTATAAATGAAGTACTCTGATTAGAAACACTTCTCAAAGAAGCATAAGTGTTTTGTTGTGTTTTCTTGAATGGTTTTCACCAATAAATGAGGTACTATGATTAGCAACACTTCTCAGAGCAGCATAAATACTTTGTAGTGTTTTCTTGATTGGTTACCACCCATAAGTGAAGTACTCTGATTAGAAACACTTCTCATAGATGTAAAAGTACTTTGTGGTGTTTTCTTGAATGGTTACCACCCATAAATGAAGTACTCTGAATAGAAACACTTCTCATAGAAGTATAAGTGCTTTGGGGTGTTTTCTTGAGTGGTTATCACCCATAAATGAAGTACTTTGATCTGAAACACTTCTCATAGAAGTATAAATGCTTTGTGGTGTTTTCTTCATTTGTTACCACCCATAAGTGAAGTACTCTGACTAGAGACACTTATCAAAGATGTAAAAGTAATTTGTGGTGTTTTCATGAATGGTTACCACCCATAAATGAAGTACTCTGATTAGAAACACGTCTCATAGAAGCATAAATTTTTTGTGGTGTTTTCTTGAATGGTTGTCACCCATAAATGTAATATTTTGATTAGAAACACTTCTCATAGAAACATAAATGCTATGTGGTGTTTTCTTGATTGGTTACCACTCACAAATTAAGTACTCTGATTAGAAACACCTCTCACAGAACTATATCTGCTTTGTGGTGTTTTCTTGAATGGTTATCACTCATAAATGAAGTACTTTGATTAGAAACACATCTCATAGAAGCACAAATGCTTTGTGGTGTTTTCTTGATTGGTTACCACCCATAAATGAAGTACTCTGATTAAAACACTTCTCATAGATGTAAAAGTACTTTGTGGTGTTTTCTTGATTGGTTACCACCCATAATGAAGTACTATGATTATAAACACTTCTCATAGAAGTATAAGTGCTTTGTGGTGTTTTCTTGAATGGTTGTCACCCATAAATGAAGTACTATGATTAGAAACACTTCCCATACTAGCATAAATGATTTGTGGTATTTTCTTGATTGGTTACCACCCATAAGTAAAGTACTCTGATTACAAACACTTCTCATAGATGTAAAAGTACTTTGTGGTGTTTTCTTGATTGGTTACCACCCATAATGAAGTACTATGATTATAAACACTTCTCATAGAAGTATAAGTGCTTTGGGGTGTTTTCTTGAGTGGTTATCACCCATAAATGAAGTACTTTGATCTGAAACACTTCTCATAGAAGTATAAATGCTTTGTGGTGTTTTCTTCATTTGTTACCACCCATAAGTGAAGTACTCTGACTAGAGACACTTATCAAAGATGTAAAAGTAATTTGTGGTGTTTTCATTAATGGTTACCACCCATAAATGAAGTACTCTGATTAGAAACACTTCTCATAGAAATATAAGTGCTTTGTGGTGTTTTCTTGAATGGTTATCATCCATAAATGAAGTACTTTGATTAGAAACACTTCTCATAGATGCATAAATGTTTTGTGGTGATTTCTTGATTGGTTACCACCCATAAGTGAAGTACTCTGATTAGAAACACCTCTCACAGAAGTATATCTGCTTTGTGGTGTTTTCTTGAATGGTTATCACTCATAAATGAAGTACTTTGATTAGAAACACATCTCATAGAAGCACAAATGCTTTGTGGTGTTTTCTTGATTGGTTACCACCCATAAATGAAGTACTCTGATTAAAACACTTCTCATAGATGTAAAAGTACTTTGTGGTGTTTTCTTGATTGGTTACCACCCATAATGAAGTACTATGATTATAAACACTTCTCATAGAAGTATAAGTGCTTTGTGGTGTTTTCTTGAATGGTTGTCACCCATAAATGAAGTACTATGATTAGAAACACTTCCCATACTAGCATAAATGATTTGTGGTATTTTCTTGATTGGTTACCACCCATAAGTAAAGTACTCTGATTACAAACACTTCTCATAGATGTAAAAGTACTTTGTGGTGTTTTCTTGATTGGTTACCACCCATAATGAAGTACTATGATTATAAACACTTCTCATAGAAGTATAAGTGCTTTGTGGTGTTTTCTTGAATGGTTATCACCCATAAATGAAGTACTTTGATGAGAAACACTTGTCAAAGATGCATAAAAGCATTGTGGTATTTTCTTGATTTGTTACCACCCAGAAATGAAGTACTCTGATTAGAAACACTTCTCATATATGTATAAATGCTTTGTGGTGTTTTCTTCATTGGTTACCACCCATAAATGAAGTACTCTGATTAGAAACACTTCTCATAGAAATATAAGTGCTTTGTGGTGTTTTCTTGAATGGTTATCACTCATAAATGAAATACTTTGATTAGAAACACATCTCATAGAAGCACAAATGCTTTGTGGTATTTTCTTGATTGGTTGCCACCCATAAATGAAGTACTTTGATTAGAAACACTTCTCAAAGAAGCATAAGTGTTTTGTTGTGTTTTCTTGAATGGTTATCACCCATAAATGAGGTACTATGATTAGCAACACTTCTCAGAGCAGCATAAATACTTTGTAGTGTTTTCTTGATTGGTTACCAACCATAAGTGAAGTACTCTGATTAGAAACACTTCTCATAGATGTAAAAGTACTTTGTGGTGTTTTCTTGAATGGTTACCACCCATAAATGAAGTACTCTGATTAGAAACACTTCTCATAGAAGTATAAGTGCTTTGTGATGTTTTCTTGATTTGTTATCATCCATAAATGAAGTACTTTGATTAGAAACACTTCTCATCGAAGCATAAATGCGTTGTGTTGTTTTCTTGATTGGTTACCACCCATAAGTGAAGTACTCTGATTAGAAACACTTCTCATAGATGTAAAAGTACTTTGTGGTGTTTTCCTGATTGGTTACCACCCATAATGAAGTACTACGATTATAAGCACTTCTCATAGAAGTATAAATGCTTTGTGGTGTTTTCTTGAATGGTTATCACCCATAAATGATGTACTTTGATTAGAAGCACTTCTCAGAGATGCATAAATACTTTGGGGTGTTTTCTTGATTGGTTACAATCCATAAATGAAGTACTCTGATTATAAACACTTCGCATAGAAGTATAATTGCTTTGTGGTGTTTTCTTGAATGGTTATAAATCGTAAATGAAGTACATTGATTACAAGCACTTCTCATAGATGCATAAATGCTTTGGGTGTTTTCTTGATTGATTACCACCTATAAATGAAGTACTCTGATTAGAAACACTTCTCAAAGAAGCATAAGTGTTTTGTTGTGTTTTCTTGAATGGTTTTCACCAATAAATAAGGTACTATGATTAGCAACACTTCTCAGAGCAGCATAAATACTTTGTAGTGTTTTCTTGATTGGTTACCACCCATAAGTGAAGTACTCTGATTAGAAACACTTCTCATAGATGTAAAAGTACTTTGTGGTGTTTTCTTGAATGGTTACCACCCATAAATGAAGTACTCTGAATAGAAACACTTCTCATAGAAGTATAAGTGCTTTGGGGTGTTTTCTTGAGTGGTTATCACCCATAAATGAAGTACTTTGATCTGAAACACTTCTCATAGAAGTATAAATGCTTTGTGGTGTTTTCTTCATTTGTTACCACCCATAAGTGAAGTACTCTGACTAGAGACACTTATCAAAGATGTAAAAGTAATTTGTGGTGTTTTCATGAATGGTTACCACCCATAAATGAAGTACTCTGATTAGAAACACGTCTCATAGAAGCATAAATTTTTTGTGGTGTTTTCTTGAATGGTTGTCACCCATAAATGTAATATTTTGATTAGAAACACTTCTCATAGAAACATAAATGCTATGTGGTGTTTTCTTGATTGGTTACCACTCACAAATTAAGTACTCTGAATAGATGTATAAGTACTTTGTTG
>CAXKVX010003825.1:0-22835 GCA_964058865.1 Eleocharis quinqueflora
CGTTGAAAATATTGTTCATACTAAGACCTACTTAGAGATCAAAATTTTATATTTTGAATTTTTTTTACTATTTTATGAAAGTAGAAAATTGGAGGTATGTAAATTGTGAGATTACTCAATATTTCTACCTATTCGATAAAATAGTAAAAAATAAAAATGAAATTTTGGTTTCTAATTATATTTTAGCATGGACAACATTTTGAACGGCTCGAATATTCATTTATATCTTGAAGTTCGAAATATGTTTATAAGCACGATAAAGCTCTTTGCTCAACCTAATTCGTTTCGTAATATTAGAAATTTAATAAATAAATTATATATAGATAGAAAGATTATTTTTTAAGTTCGAAAAATAGGAAATGATGAAGTTGCGAACACCGGTAAAAGAGAAAAAGTCAAATGTACAGTATTGACAACACAGTTCATTAATCCCTTTCATTTTCAGTCGAATACAAAAACAAATGTACATTGATTTTTTATTCATAAAAATATTAGTAGTTCAACTCTAGTTGGATTATATTTATGAAATTTTTTATAACAACTTCACTTGCATTCGTCGCTACTGTAATTAATTTTTTATCATCGCAAGTCATCGAGTTGTAAATATTCGAGTGTATTTCTATCACGTTGAGTCTGATTTGTGATCGGAAATTAAAGAAATCAATAGACATTATTGTCAATATCGGTCATTTAATTTTTTCTTTTGATCGATATTTAAAATTTCGATCTTTTTTTTTATTTTTAGAACTTCCAAAATAATTTCTCTTTATATTTATAATGTATTTATTAAATTTTAAAGATAAATTCTGTTATAGATCAAAATTAACTTGATTTCACTACTGTAATTGATAAAATCAACTTGATTGTACAATTATTGATGATGATCAACGAATACAATTAATTTCAATTTAATTTTTTTGTTGACAGAAGGACCACTCAATTTTAAATATTGAAAAACGGCCACTTCTCTGCACAAATAAAAAAGGAAAAAAAAGCGTTAGGGCTCCAGCTGCTAATTGCTTCTCTCTCCCCTCCTTTCCTCTTTTTTCCCGAAAGCCCTCTCTCTCAGTTCGTTTGAAAAACCCTGCGACCAGACGATCGACCTGGTTCCTCCAGTCCCTCTCGCTCGACGCCTATACTCAAGAAACCCTAACCCTAGAAAGCTTTCCATCAATGGAGGTTCCACAAGAAACCCTTGACAGGCTATCGACCTGGTTCCTCCAGTCCCTCTCGCTCGACGCCTCCCTCCGCCGCGCCGCAGAGTCCTCCCTCCTCTCCGCCGCCACTACGCCGGGCTTCCCGCTCGCTCTCCTCAAGCTATCCTCTATTACCTCCGTCGATCTTCAGATCCGCCTCGCGTCAGCGCTCCATTTCAAAAACCTCCTCAAGTCACGCTGGGCCCCGTCCTCTGACAACCCATTGCCCGATTCCGACAAAAACCTAATCAAATCTCTCCTCTTGCCTCTCCTTCTTCAAACGCCACCTCTCATTCAATCTCAGCTGTCAGAAGCCCTCGCCATCGCCTCATCTCACGATTTCCCTGCTTCCTGGCCATCCCTTCTACCAGACATCATCTCATCTCTTGGCACATCACTTTCTTCCGGCGATTACACCTCAGTTAATTCTCTTCTTTCAGCAGCTAATTCTCTATTTCTCAAATTTCGCCATTCTTTTGATACTCAAGCCCTTCGGCTCGACCTCAAGTATTGTCTGGACCTATTTGCAAAACCCTTGCTTGAAACCTTTTCAAACACCTCAAATCTGACTACTGCTGCAACTGATCCATCAGTTCTGAAGCCATTACTTGAGTGTCAGCGCCTCTGTTCTGAGATTTTTCATTCTCTCAACTCAATTGAGCTTCCTGAATTTTTTGAAGATCATATGCGTGAATGGATGGAGAAATTTATGTTTTATCTGACGAATACCTTTGCTCCACAAGTTGAGACTGATGGCACAGCTGATGCCTTGCGCACTTCTATCTGTGAAAATCTCCAACTATACATGGAGAAGAATGAAGAGGAGTTCAAAGACTATTTGGAGGGTTTTGCCACTGCTGTTTGGGGCCTACTCATGAATGCTGCAAAATCTCCTTCTCGCGACCAACTTGCGGTAACTGCTATTAAGTTTCTAACCACTGTTAGCACAAGTGTTCACCATGCTTTATTTGGTAACCCAGAGGTGTTAGGGCAAATCTGCAATAGTGTGGTATTTCCCAATCTGAGGTTACGAGATGATGATGAGGAATTGTTTGAAAACAACTATGTCGAGTATATCAGGAGAGATTCCGAGGGAAGTGATACTGATACTCTTAGGCGCACTGCTTGTGAGCTTTTGAAAGGGTTAGCTGTTAATTATAGAGAACAGGTTACAAGTCTTGTCTTGGCCCAAGTACAGTCTATGTTAGCTGCATTCAATACCAACCCTGCTCTGAACTGGAAAGAGAAAGATGCAGCCATATATCTAGTGGTTGCCTTGTCACCAAAACCTGGTGCCAAGATTGGTTACCTAGTGGATGTAGAGAGTTTTTTTACATCTGTTATTGTACCGGAGTTGCAAGGCCAGGACCCAAATGCAGTACCAATTTTGAAGGCTGGTGCTCTCAAGTTTTTCACTGTTTTTCGTGAACAGATACCGAAACCAGCTGCTTTGTCCCTTTTACCTGGTGTTATTAGGTTCTTGGGTTCCGAATCCAATGTGGTTCACTCCTACGCTGCTACTTGTATAGAGAAATTGTTATTGGTCAAGGACAAAGGTGCTTCGCCTGGCCCCACTGCCAGGTATGGAGCGTCTGATTTAGATCTATTTGTGCCTCAAATGTTAACAGGTCTGTTTAATGCACTTCAAATGCCTGACTCCCAAGAAAATCCATATGTCATGAAGTGCATAATGAGGATCCTGGGTGTATCTAATGTAAGTGGAGAGGTGGCAACAGGTTGTATTTCAAAGTTGGTCTCTGTTCTTGCCATAGTGTGTGAAAACCCTAAAAACCCCTTGTTCAACCATTATCTTTTTGAAGCCATAGCAGCTGTTATTCGCCGTGCCGGTGAAAGGGATGCCAGTGTTGTCCCGATTTTCGAGAAAAGTCTCTTTCCTGAACTTGAGAAAATACTGGTGAAAGACATATCTGAGTTCTGGTCATACGCCTTTCAGATATTCACTCTACTAATAGATCTGCGTAACCCCCCCTTGTCAGATGGGTACATGGCCTTGTTCCAGGTTATTCTTGACCCCAGTTCGTGGAAACGGTCAGGGAGTGTTCCCGCCCTTGTCAGGTTGCTGCAAGCATTCCTAAGGAAGATGCCCAATGAACTAAATAGAGAAGGGAGATTACTGCAAGTGCTCGGTATTTTCAGCCAGTTGATTTCTGTGCCATCAACTGAAGAATTAGGCTTTTTTGTGCTAAATACTGTGATTGAAAACCTAAGTTATGAGATAATTTCACCCTATGTCAGTAACATTTGGGGTGCGCTGTTCAGCCGCTTACAAAGCCGGCGTGTATACAAATTTATCAGCCCCTTGGTGATTTTCATGTCACTGTTTTTAATTAAATATGGGCCTGGTGTGTTGGTCGACTCGATCAACTCCATGCAGCCAGGCCTCTTCTTGACGATCCTTCAGCAGTTCTGGATACCCTATTCAACAAAGATTTCAGGTACTGTCGAACAGAAACTGATAACTGTTGCTTTGACCCGGTTGATCTGTGAGTCACCTCTGTTGTTGGACCCTGCGGCATCTGAAAATTGGGGCAAGGTGGTTGATAGCATTGTGCAATTATTTACCAATTCAGATCAAGCTGGAGCTGACTTGGAGGATGATGCTGCTGATATGCCAGAAACAATTGAGTACACGGGTTCATTTGCGAAGCTACATAATGCGGGTATGAAGGAGGATGACCCGTTAAAGGAAATCCTTGACCCAAAACAGTTCTTCATTAGCTCCCTAGCAGGGCTCTCTGCTCAGTTCCCAGGTCGGTTTGGTCCAGTTATACAGCAATTTGTCAGCCCGGCTAATCAGACAGCATTGGTTCAACTTTGTGGCACCTACAACAGTGCTATTGTCTAGGTATGCTTTTTATTTCTTACAGAATTATTTTCTTTGTATTTATGGTTAGTTTATTCTATTTCTCAAAACTAATGAGCCATCGTCATGTACTGACCAACTTGTAATGAACAAAAATAAGAGAACTGGTGAGAGTAGAAAAAAAACATGACATAACCATGTTCTAGAAAATTTTCATTGTGGGTTATCCTATAGTTATGATTTGCATGGTCTCATCTTTTAACTGCAAATGAGGTGAGAGTTTATGTTAGTTGATATTTTAACTCAGATGGTTATATAACTGTGGCTAATATTCTATAGTGGGACTGGACATTCTTGCTCAGCCAATTTTATATTGAAATCCTTCTGATAAATTAACAATTATTTTAATGTTATAATTATATCATTTTTATGTTTAAGCATTGTCCAGCACTCCAGCATCTGTAATGCCAATTCAGTGGCGTTTATGAAAGCAAATTCCCCATGTTGTATTACCGACGAAGAACTTGCTTGCGATCTACATCTGTAAATAGTTACCAAGGAAGCGTTTCCCCAGCTTTCATGTCATATGAATTTACTAATCATTGGATATAACTATATAAGAGTAAAACCAATCACCCATCTCAATATTTTTTTGGTACTGTTTTCAGGAAAATGATTTGAGATGGAGTTGAAGGGAAGCGCTTCCTTTCTGGTCAGTTATTTGTTGGGTAGGTTTGAAATTGGAGTCGACAATCAAATTCTGGCTGGTTCTACTTTTGAGTTTTTCTTTTGTCAAAAGGATGATCCCTTGGTTGGGGATTTGGAACAAGTCTGGTTTAGTTATCTGAGGGGACATTTCTTGTGGCATGGTCAATATAAGTATGTGTACTGGAGTGGTAAGTTATGAGGGATCACTTTTTTAAAAGAAAAAAGAATGTCTTTTTCTGGGTGTGTTATTGGATTTTTGGGGAGATTTTGGCATTATTGTATTCCCGGCAAACAATTTAAGTGCATAGAGCTGTTTTATATTTTGGTCTCCTGAGGCGTTTTATATTTTGCATCTGCATGGTCCCCTCCCCTTCTGTGATTCTCTCTTTTTCAACGTGGTGGTATTCGGTATATTTGGAATATAATTTTGTTATGTGCTATTCTTGGACGCGCTTCTACTATCAAGAGGTTTGTTGTTCATTTTTTTGTACTATACAGTGGTTTAATATCTAAAGTATCTGAAGTTATGTTATCTGATGAATCTTTCTTAACTTGTATTGGCTTTAACATTATACAAGCAAAACAAAAGTTAGTGCATGTTGATAACAGCCTGATTAGAGGGATTGAATCTGTTAATAAAGAGGAGGTTACTCTTTTGTTGGGGTGAGTAGTGGCAACCTGTTCATTACTTCCAAACTTTGGAGGTGCTTTTGTACATATGAACAATATTGTCTGATTTCCCACCAAACTTTCAGGGTAAGGATTAGATCAAGCTACTTGAGCATCTATGGTTGAATTACATTCACCAGGTCAAAATTGAAGTAACCAAGATAACTTATCAGAAGCAAAGATGAGTGAGAAGTATTTAATTACAAACAATCAACAAATGCATCTCTTTTTTCTTTACAGGTATCAATTTGTTACATAACGAATAATAAATGATGAATCCAAACCACATGCACCAATAAAACAAGGGAATGTATAAAATAAAAAATAATAAAGCAATTTGTATAAGCCTAGTTAGTTTATTGTAGTACGTATGTCCACATGATGAGCTCTCAAATTTACTGGAACTTTGATAGGATGTAATCAACGGTATTTTTATCCACCATAAAAGTCTTTGTTAGAACATCATCGGAGATCAGTGGCGTGCTCCCAAATAGCGCATCAGCAACTCTAACTGTTCCCGGATTCTGGCTACTCAGGCTGGCAAATGCAACAGCATTGGTAGTCCCATAATTGTATTGAAAATGAAGAAGGCCAATAGGGAATACATAGACATCACCCTTATTGAGCACCTTGGCAAAAAGCTTATTATCTGTGGCAACGAATCCAACATATAGGGATCCTTCGAGTACGACTAGTATCTCGGTGGCACGTGGGTGGGTGTGAGGAGGATTGAGGCCATACGGCGCGTAGTCTATACGAGCCACAGAGATGCCATTTGTGTTCAGCCCTGGCAGCTTTTGGACGTTGACTAGGTTGACTGCCGAGCCCACTTTGTTGCTAGTGTTTCCAGCCTTGTCTAGTCCAGAGAAGTAGAAGTCGTCGACTGTGACTTGGTTTGGATTCTTGCAAGCTACTCCATTAACAAATACTGCACAAGGCAAAGAGAAGACAAAGATTAAATATGACTACTCAATAGTAGTAAGATCTGAACAAATGGAAAATTGGACAAGATGGGCCAGTTGAGTATTATTTTCTTGAGAAAATCACATAAGCATCAAACTCAATGCAGTGAGAGTCTAGTACTCTAGTCATCTTTTAAAGGTGAGATATAATGATATATGCATGTAATTGAGAACATGTAAAACCAGATATGTAACATACAAATGTTGTTATAAGTTGTTTGAAAACTAAGATAACAAATTAAAGCATGCTACCTTGTGAGTCTTTGTCCGCAACACAGAAATCCTGAAGTGGGCTTGGATCATAACCGAGAGAGCAGGAGAAGTAGAGAGCGACAAGAGTGATCGGGAGAAAGATACGGGAAGCTGCCATGTATATCTTTCGTCTCTGATGAATTCAGTTAGAAAGTTTGGAAGAAGATGGAGGAAAGAGGAGATTGCTTTTTGGTTTTATTATGTTTCTCAAATGCTTGATGATAAAGTGAAAAATGGATTGGTTATATATAGGCAAGAGGCAGCTTAAGAACTGGTCTTTGTTGCTTCTTCCAAGCTAATTCCTCTAAAGGGTTAACACAGAACACTTCTCTAAAGAAACACCATGTTAGTAAGTATCATTGCAAATTATTAGGAACAAGTCAACAAGGTAGGGAAGGATGGCTTAGTAAACCCCTGAAAGGCTGCATTGACTCAATATTGGATTTGGTCTTATGTGCACTTTTGATACGGTCCTTGTCAAGAAAATAACCAACTTTTATTGGGATGATAATATTATTAGCTTAGATGGGCCCAATTTTACTTAGGTAAGGGCCTCAAAGAAAAGCCCAACAAAAGGAATCAAAGAAAGAAATGAAAATTATTGTGTGCTTGATAAGAAATAGAATTTTGGATCACACAAGAAACTACCGCTAGACTTTCATGGCTTGTCTGTTTTAAGCACAGATTTCAGCTCGGATTTTGATACACAAAATAGCTATCGCTAATTCCTCTGAAAAAGAGAGAGAGAAAAACAAAATTCAAGCTTCTATTATGTGTGAATCGTGATTCACGCATAAGCTTAAATTTATTCATGCTTATCTGTTCACAATTAAGACCATTTTGCGCATTAGAATCATAGACTGAGGCAATCAGGCAAACATATTCTGGCGTTTAGACTTTAGAATGCAGAAATAGAAAAAAAAAAATATAATAACCATTTATAACGGTTGTATTTATAGACTTATAGTACATACAGAAGAAGTCTATACAAATATTCAGTTCAAAATGTTTGTCATCGGCACAGGGTCAACAGCTACAACATTGACAACTAAAGCAACTCATATCATACATCACTCTGGCATGACAGTATTTAATTATAGTATATAAAAGCTACAACAATTAATCAATAGGCTTCAACGCTACTGGATCCACAACCCATTTCTTCAGAGTTCAGACCCTAATTTAAATTATGCAATGAAATACTTAAATAACCGACTTGTCTAATTTAAATTTCCCCTAATTTAACAAAATTAGCTTAACAGTTGTCAGAATCTTAATTAGAGATGAGTTATGTTCGAGTTAATGTTCTGAGTTAGTGGCGGATTAAAATGAGTTTTAAATTCGGGTTATAACGTGTTATACCTGAATTATGATTGGTCATATTCGGTTATTATCACAAGTTATGGAGGATTATATTCGAATTAAGATGGGTTATTCTCAGATTTTGGTCGGATTTTAAGGCGGTTAGTGTCGGATTGGCGAGTTAGACGAGTCAGTCCAGGCCGGGCCGCGTTTTTTCGAGTCTGATTTAACACAAGTTTTTTCAACAAGGATGACTGCAACTCGTTTTAAACCTATGGTTTTGTTTTTTTGAATGGTTCCGCGTGAGTTTGTCCTTGGGTTAGGTTGGTCCGATTCGCGGCCTCGAGTTTCTCGGATTGGTCGGATTTTGTCAAATCACTATCTTACAACAACGTAAGTAAGAAACAAATAAAAAATGCACTATAATTACCGTGTGGAGTATCAGAAGTGAATCCATATCGAATACCGATGCGCCATGTATCAGATGCGAATCAATGTCGAATACATTGCAGCACATATGCAGCACATATCGAATGCAGATGCGAGAAGGCATTTGATGTATCTGACGTTACTCTCTCAGTAGTCCGTCCCGAAACAGAAACGCAGCACCATTTCTTTTGAATTTTCTGAAAATTGTAATCCAAGTTCCAACTTCCAATAAATCCCAAGCCATACATCTCTCTCCTTTCTTTTTTTGAATCCGTATTCTCTTTAATGACAGTTATTTTTAAGACAAAAATGAATATTTTCTGTGTGTTAGTATTATAGCAATTACTGTACGGACATAATAACGTCGCTGTAGCAACATTGACAATTTCAGGGAGGAGACCCGCTGCCGTGTTACAGGGATGTGAATTCCCTTTTCTTTCCCAAATCGAACTCCAAATTCGAGAAAAGACTCCACTCAAATTCGCATAAGTTTAGGCTGCGATTGTAGCCCTCGTTAAGATTCGTACATCGAGGGCAGCAAAACGGTATCGTTTGATTTTCCTATTTGATTTTGCATTTTCTTTTCCAACATTTGAGAAAGCTCAAATTTAAATAAATTCCACGAATTGAACTTCCTCGCACAAAAATTGTGTTATTAAGGAGGTAATGTGGATAATTATGTGGCGATCCTCGAACTTTTACGTTTTAGTGCATGAAACAGTTTCACGCATGCTTGAAAGAAGTTTACATCACTGTTTCTTCTCTTTTTTCTTCTTGAAGAGTAAATTTACTGTTGTTCCTTCAATTTCTGGCATTAGGCCTTTTCAGAACTGGATAACCACTCCCTTGTAAAAGAAATGGAGAACTCCATTCACGTGAAAGCTCTAAAGGCGCACAGTGAGGTGCTTACTGTTACTGCTATCAAAATTCTGAAAAATCCCTTTTACATGTTTTATGAAAATTTTATGTAGTAGTTATTAGTTAACAAATCTTTTGGTGCTGCTTTTGTGTTATAGATGCTAGAAGATGAAATAAAGAAGCTGGATCTAAATATCAAACACCATGAGGATAACTTGAGGTTTATCAAGTCTGCAATTGACAGCACTGACGAATCAATCATTGACTTGCAAGGTATGGCTTTAAAGGAGACATTACAGGGCTACTTGGCATAAAAATCATTACAGTGGTATACAAATTTTGTTATATTGAACTAATAAGCAACATTATTTTGGTTAATTTGCAATTTCACCTGATAGTTAACTACTTGTGGTAGTACAACCACTAAAAATGGAATACTAGAAAATATGTGCTAAGAACTATATAATACTGTAATTTTGCCAAAACCCCTCATAAAAGAAATACTAAGAATTTATTTCGACTGACTGACATAAGTACAAACATTTCAGTTAGCCTAGGGAGGTATCACACAAAAACACCCCAAGAGAGCACTGTGAATGATCTCCAACAGGCTGAGGAGGAGACACTAAAAAGTATCATCAAAGAGGATGGATCTGCCACAGCAGTAATATGTCAAATGAAATTTCAGCACAGTCTACTAGCTTTGAAGATACCTCTTATGAAAGAGATAGTTGGCATTGTGGCTACCTTGTGTCGAGTCAATGATGCTGACCTTAGCCGGTAAAATATATTTGTATTAGTCAGTTCCTGCACCTGTCAGCTATACCACTGCTTAGGTAGCCTTATTGTTTAGTTTCTTTTATGAGGCATGATGAAGTTTCAAGAAAGCTCTAGACTTTAGAGTCTGATATTGTTATCTAATTGAAAATGGTGGTACACTCAGGAGGAACCAGAACCTGCGCAAGATAAGTACAACAGGAGGCTACGTGGGGGTACATTTCATTCAGATACCAAAATTATTTATATTTCATGTTTTAAACTATCTTATAATATGAAGAGTTAATGCATCTAAAATTGAAGGAAGAGCTGATTAGTTTTGTGAAATTGAATCATCAGTTTTGTGAGTTGTCGTATTGTTTGCAGATCCTGAATCAGATTGGGCACTGTCATCAGCCAGGATTATCAATCTCCAAAACTCCAAAATTAATGTACCAGTGTAGATAAAGTATTGTATGTGTATGGTCATATTGTAAACAATTAAAGGTGGTAATCTTACAAACACTGACAACGGCAAAAATTGTCACTATGATAAGTAATACTAATGGCATTTTTGGGTTGCTGGGATACTAAAGAAGGATGGGAGAGGAAATCAAATATGTAATGTCTACGTCAAGGTTGATACAAAGAAAAAATGGGAAATAAGGTCAAATATGTGATGTACAACATGTCAGAAACCAAATGGCATCGTCTGTGAATCCACTAGTTCTTTTTTTGAAAGTTTTGAATGATTCATTCTACTCATATTTACTCTGATTTTGGTTTTCGTTTTGTAAAATTGATTCTCGGTGTACTGCTATTGTATTATGTAAATTGGGTTTTAGGATATCACGGTTCTTTTAATTACTTAGTTGATTTATTCAAACAAATATTTCATGAATTTGAAGAATAATTGATAGTTTGCTGATTGATTTACTTGAAATGAGGTCAAGATCAATTAGGCCAAGTCATACATAATGTGTTATAACCGAATCACAACAGTATGTACTTGCACACAAATTGATGTACTGTTAAATTAGCAAAAACAATGTACTTTCCAAGCTGACAGTGATTTAATTTCATTGAAAATTTAATGATATTTTGTCAATTTTTAAATTTGCAGTGGCATTTGACCAATTTTCTACTTTGGAATGACAAATAAATAATTTTACCTAATTAAAATTACCTGAAACCGGTATCGTCTATACTTGAACCGCTCGTCACATCTTTCACTCATCCTCTTTAGTAACAACAGTTGAGTTCTCGAGAGAAGAACAAAGAACGAAGCTTTGTGTCTGTAGATTTGCTCTGGCAGGAAAGCGCGAAGGAGAATATGAAGAGGAGTGGTTAATTGGGATAAGAGGAGGGAAGAAAAAAAGAGTAATAGCCATTGATTCGCTCAAGCTCAGGCTGAGGATGAAAGATTTCAAGAGCGGAAAGGTGAGAGGTGAGTCTTCTATTTCTTCTTCCTTTTTGAGTAATTGAGAGTGAAGTTGTGGTTAGTACCTGTGGTGCTTACTGGCGAAAGAGATTTTGCGGAAAAAGAAAATATTAATAACGGGTGGTTAAGTTGTAAACACATGTAAAAGAAAGAAAAATGAAAAAATAGGTTCCACCGAGACTTGAACTCGGGTTACTAGATTCAGAGTCTAATGTCCTAACCGCTAGACCATGGAACCATTTGTGAACAAGTTGCAAATATAAATGAAATATACTTTTGTGATCGGTTTACTAATATAGTCCCACCTCATGGGCCTAAAATGAGAGCCCAAATATAGTCGGATCAAAGAGGCGGAGTGTATAGTTGTAAAAAATATATTTGAATTTATATACTTTGCAGTTTGCACCCATTTTCTGTGCACCCTTTGCATCCGTTTAATTTGGACCGTTGAATTAGATTTAAATGGATGTGATTTTATAATGCAAAAGCTCTTTGGGTCATATTTATTGACAGTCAGTTGTTCAGATCTAATCGAACGCTCAAAATTAAACATGTG
The DNA here is from genome assembly GCA_964058865.1 of Eleocharis quinqueflora. NCBI lineage: Eukaryota > Viridiplantae > Streptophyta > Magnoliopsida > Poales > Cyperaceae > Eleocharis > Eleocharis quinqueflora. The sequence continues at coordinate 11,954 of CAXKVX010003825.1, forward strand.
CAAAGGGGTGCAGAGGAAACGGTGCAGAAAATATGGTGCCAATATATTTTGACAAATTCTGCTATGGATCAAAATTAACTTGGTTGTACTATTATTGATGCAAAATCAACTTAATTGCACAATTATTGATAACGATCAATGATTTTAGATAATTTGTTATGACTTATGACTTATCAGTCATATATTTTCTATTTTGTTATGACTTATGAGTGTAGAAAAGGGTGAAATGGTGAATACTGAATTATAACTGCTTCTTGTTCCAAGAATAACCCCATTTTAGATAGTTTTATTATTAACGTTGTATAATTGGACCAATAATATTTGTGTTGGCCAATAGTTTAGTTATTATAAAAGAGAGTTAATATATCATCCCCATTTTCTGTCCCCCTCTCGCGTCTCCCGCTACGCGACAAAACAGTTACGTGATACAGTATAAAGACTTGTAACATTTAATATAAAAACTTCAATGTTAAAATGGAGACTGTCAAATAAAGTATTATGTGTACATTTTCTGAGAAATGAAGACTGCAAAAAATGTAAATACTTCGAATGTTAATTATAAAGACTTCCATGGTACAATATTCATTGCAGTATATAATTAACAAGGAAATTACAAATATATACTACATGTCTTGAGAAATGAAAACTTGACACTCAATATTTATTATAATGAATTCAGTTCAATAATATAAAGACTAATACATTGAGTATAAAGACTTACATTCAGTATATTTTACATTTGTCGTATATGAGGGGTGTATAAGAGGAGCTTGTAAGGAGGACAGTTAGTCGCTTCCTATAAAAGATATTTGTCATTACTTAGTTATTTTTTTAGAAAATAATAGTAAGTATCACCGATTTAATTTCATAACATTAGAATAACGAACAACTTAATGTACCAATTTATATAACATTAAGTTGTTTGTATGCATTATAATATATGTTTGTATGCATACGAACAACTTAATGTTCCGTAAAATAAATAGGGAAAATAAGATATCAGTCTCATCCTAATGCATACAAACAACTTAATTAGTACAAAACATCGAGCTTTGAAAACATGAAATATAAACTTTTGTATTTTTACGTACTTTTTTAGTAAATTTTCCAATTGTTAGTAAACATTCTTTTTTTTTTTAATAATGCCCGGAGGCTGGAAATTAATAGAGCATGGTTTACTGCGAAGTTATTTTCATAACCGCCATGGTCTCCACTAAATTTCTGAACCTCGCTATTTCCACCCCCACCGGAGGCACCACAGCTAACCAAAAGCTAAATTAAAGTTCATAGTAAAAGGGAAACGGAGCGTTCCATTTTGATACAAACGGAGAGAGATTAAGGACAATTTTCAAAAATTGCGAAAAAGAAAAAGGCGCTTGTTGGAAGCACCCGTCCAGTTACCCCAGTAACCGCCCACACACCTCACTAGTTGCAACTCTTCAGAGATAAATTTTAGATTTCCCTATTTATATATATATACCCGTATATACTAGCTTGACCTGTCCTTTAATTTTACCTCAGCCTAATTAATTTCTCGTTGTACAGTAATTAATGAGCAACCTCAATCTATTTCTCTATCCTCTCTCTGCTTCCTCAAGTGGGGTAGCACCAATTAAGGCCAAGCGGATGAAGAGAAAACCTAACCCTAACACTAAACCTAAACCTACTAACACCTCCATGTTCAAAACCAATAATGTATCACCGTGCACCGAGTGCGGAAAGGAGTTCAACACGTGGAAGGCACTGTTCGGGCACATGCGATGCCACCCGGAGCGGCAGTGGCGTGGCATGAACAAGAAGTCGAAACCGAAGCAGAAGCGGAAAGAATTGGCCTACGTCACAGATGAAGCAACCAATGCGGCACTGATCCTCATGCAGATTTCAGCGGGTTGGTCGTTTGAAGAGGATTTTCGGTGCATCGAAAGTTCTCAAGAGAGGAAGATGAGAAACTTGTGGATCAATCTAAATTTGCCGCCTCCTGTGGAAGAGGATTGATTGAAAGTATAAATATATACATAGTTTTAAGAGGAGGGATCAAATGACTTCACTTTTTATGTGCCTCTATTTTCTCTCAAAATCCACACCATTCATCAAGAGCATTTCTTGAGCCTTTAAATCTAGATCATTAATTATTTCACGATGGATGGTGTGAATTTTGAGACAAAATGAAGTCACACAAAAATGGAGGTATTTGATCTCTCCTCTAGTTTTAATTGGTTGGTGTAGTAGACAGAGTTCATAGTGTTTATATCTGATTTTGTACCTTTTGTTAGTTAATTACGTGGTAGTAAACAAATTAGTGCAACTTGATTAGCTAGCTATGTATCTTTATGCATGTACGGCCTTGATTAGTTTTAATTAAGAGATGAAGTGTTCTTACTTTTGCTTTTTGGGAAGCTTTCTTTAATTACAGTTCCTTTGAAGTCTTAATTAATGCCACTACGTGTTAAGTAAATCCTCGAATTTTAAATTTAGTATTAGACATTAAAATCTTTAATATTTCTATCCAAATATCTTTATTACTTTTCATATCACAATATCTTCGCATCTTCATCTCCATCTCCATATACACATATGTTCATATATATAATCTCTGATCTAGTTTTAGTACAACAATAACCCAATAGTACACGTGAAATATGAAATGATTTGAATAAAGTAGGCAAGATAGAAAAATGTTTCAAAATTCATCTATAAATGAAGGATCAAGATTGAAGTGTATTTTTCCAAACCACGGTTAATTAGAAAAATAACAATTGAACCAATTAACTCAGAGGCCAAGCTGTAAGATTCTTTTTTAACATACAGAAATAAGCAAACTTCTCTTAACATAACAATAATAAATTTCATTTTTAACATAACAAAACGAGCACTTTTAACAAATAATAAAAGAAAAAGAGACAACCCTCTCGTGTAACATAATAAAATAAGCAAGCTTCTCTTCAAACATAACAAAAATAAAGCGCTATCTTTTTACCATAACAAAATAAGCAAGATAAAAAAAGTAGTAATCATGTAGCCCGCCACTTGTGGCATATAAGTAATTACATTCCAGTTAATATGCAGTATACCAAATTCTAACATATTCATCAAGGATCTTCCATCCAGGTTTCGAACCGTTAAATGCAATATTATAATTAAAAAATGAGGAGGAATATAATGCCTCCATTTTTTTGTGCCTCCATGGTGCCTCCAAATCTATATCATTCATTAAAATCAATGAATGATCTAGATTTAGTTGCATAAAAAAACGTACATGATGAGTGGTGTGGATTTTAGAGGCACAATTGAGGCACACAAAAATTGAGGCATTATATCCCTCCTCTTAAAAAATATATATTACCCAATTTATTTTGCAGGTGTGCAAACATAATTGCGAAGACTAATGATTTACTCTAGTGTAAAAAAAAAATTAACAATAAAAATGGTTTCAAACTTGATTTTGCATAGAAATTACTGTTCAATAGATCAAATTGTTGCAATAGTAAACACCAGATCGAGTTGATGCATATATAATTGTACAGCACACTCAATAATACAAGGTTTGCCGTGTCAATGAATAGTAAGACAATTACATGTTAAGTTCTCAACAGTTTGGTCGGCGAGCAATGCCGCACTTAGCCGGTAGTTTTCTAATTTGGTCGACATTAACACCCAATAGCTGAATCAAGACAGAATGAGTGTATGAACAAAAACATGGTAGGTTGGCACCTCTTACAGCTCGACAACAACTAGGTGCCGGCGACGGCGGCTTGGAGCCCCTCACTGCAGGCAAACAAGCATTAATTCCAGCGTTGTTCATTCCGCACAAGCTTAAAGCAGACACCATGCCGCCATTAGTTGCAAGACATAACAACAGCAACATTGTCACCAAAGCCAACTTAGAAGATGGTATGAACTTCATATTGTATGTTCAAATTTTTTTGAATTTTGAATATGCTATATCTTGTTTAATTTGAAGTTTTAGTAATGAACAATGTGGATTTATATATCTCTAGAGGTATATATAGAATATTTGGTGGTTGTGCCGTTACATTGTTGAAAGTTGGTAAAAACAAACACGTACATGTTTTGAACGGACATAACAAATTTTGTTGAGAAAATGTGAATACATGGATTTGTGCTTTATGAATGGACATATAGTTAAATTTGATTACCAATTTCTCCATTTCAAAGGATATGATTATATTCTCCAAATTTAGAATTAATGTGCAGTTTGTTTAGTTTGTGTTAGTTGTCTCAAACCAGACTAATGTTTTGACGCGACAATTGATTTTTTTTTTTGTCAGTACAGTTTTGTTATTAGAAAGATTCCTATTATTTAGTTCTTAGTTAGTTATGTTACCAGGACATACAGCATGACTGGAAAAGTTCATGACTAGCGGATAATTATATATTAAGCAATACAATAATTTGGTGGTATGATAATTTATGTAAATGATATAAAAGAGTTGTGATGATTTAAGAGTTATTTATATCTTAGGCATACCACATTCATGTAGTAACTCTTCCATTGTGTGTTTTTTTTAATGAAGCTCTTGCATTGTGTTAAAAATTATTGGCATATGATACAAACTAGCTGAGCCAACAATGAAATCTCATAAAAATAATATTAAGAAGTCAAAGAAGACACTAGCCCCATGTTTGATAGAGGAGTAAGTGAGGAATAAACCTCATATTTCTCACTTATTAGCCAAACATGAATAAGACAAAAGCAAATAAGTAGGTATAAGAGGGAGTTATGGCTCCATAAGTTAAGGAGTCTTACAAGGTGGTTTAAATTTTTTCTCCAAGTTATTTCTCAGTGGGTCTCATAATTCAAATTATTATATATATTATTGTAGGTATTGTGTAATAATAATTATAATAATGATTATAATAATATAAATAATAATTATGATAATGATTATTATAAAAATCATAATAATGATCATATCAATAATGACTATTATAATAATTAATGATTATAATAATTATTATTATAATGATAATTATATTATTTTTGTTATAATAATTATAATAATGATTATAATAATAATTATTATTATATTGATGATAATTATAACAGCGATTATTACAATAATGATAATAACATTTTTCATTTCCATGGTTGTTACTATAAATTTTATTAATTACAATAATAATTATAATAATGATTATTATAATGATAATGCTTATTATAATCATTATTATAATAGTTATTATTATTACAATTATAATAATGATTACAATGATGTTAATTATAATAGTGATTATTATAAAAATGATGATTATAATAATGATTTTAATATTTTACATTTTCGTTGTTGTTACTATCAATAATATTATTATTATTATTATTATTATTATTATTATTATTATTTCTTTGAAATATCTTTATTTTTTATATGTATCTTCTAATATATTAAATATTGCTTATTTTTATAATATATTCTTTAATTTTGTAATAATAACAACAACAAGAAACTTTATTCTCTAACCAATGGCAATTTGAAATCGTTAAAATTGCTTTACAACGTACTTTCAGGTTTAATAATCAGAGAATAAGGAAATGGTTTAACTTTATTCTAATCATTTATCTTCTTCTCACGTAATTCTTCTCTCATTTTGCTCATTCAAATATTTTAAAATGATATATTACAGCAACAAAAAGGACATATTTACAAATCGTAAATCTTTTTTCTAATTATATTTTATAAAAGAATATATCTACAAAAATACCTGTCAAGTGAACATATTTGTAGCTGTCCTGCATGCAGCTACATATTCTTTTTTTAAGACTTTTTAAACCGGGTGGTTGGGAAGAGTCGTTGTTAAAAATGGTCTATAATAGTGGACGCTCTCAATATTTTAGTTTTAAAAAGAATCTATAATCACTACAGGAAATTCTACTTTCTGCTGCCGGTGTTCCGGTCGCAGAGACAAAAGGCGCCGGTCGCTGATAGCGGTCTGCTACCATTTTCGGTCGCACTAGCACCGGTCGCACAAACCTCGTAGCAGATAGTGGTCTGCTACCGTTGGTGATGTCATCACCGGCAGCAAATGATTCTAACTGCTACCATAATTCGGTCGCACTTATCTGAATTCACCGATCGCTGATACTTCCATTAGAATTAAAAAAAAATACATAACAAATTATTTTTAATTGCAATTTGCAAACACAATCAGCACTAAATAAATTTTAAATCTACCAATTAACATGTTATTAAATTCAACTCATCCTTACAATCAAACACCACAAAAAAAAAAATTCTATAGACATTAATTTGAAATCCAAACAAAACTGACATATGTTTTTAATCTGAATGAAACTTTAATGTGGACGACTCGAGCATATTGGAGTGAATTCAAAATCAGAATCAGAATCGTCCAAGCTGCATGAACCCTCAACTGAACTAGTCTCAACATAAATACTTTCCATGTGGGTGACAAGATGATGTTGTTGAAGCAACCTATCATTGAAAAATGCAAACACTTCAGTCACTCATCAGTCCCAAAGGGTATACTACTATATTTAGTCTGTTAATATAATTGGTTATATGTATACATAATCAAACTTTCTGGTTGGAATTTAGTCTGCATTAAAATTACTTCAGGTGTTTCTATAAGTGGAGTTTGAAGTGTTTTCAACTAAGATTACCAAGTGAATAAAATCTGAATTGACACATAACACCTACCTTTATTGGTTTCCATCAATTTTACCATGTCTATTTCATTCTTCTGTTCTCAAACTCCACATGAGCTGCATTTACTGTCTGTTGTGTTTGCTCAACAGCAGTGTCAATCCCAAATGACTTGTTAATAATAACTTGACCATAATTTTGTATATGATCCCCACTAAGTACACAAGAAACTTGGACTGACATAAAATAGCACAACCAAATCATGAAGAAATAAAAATACCTCAAGGTCAGTATCTATGGTGCTTGAAACATGCACCAACAATAGCAACCTTCAGATCTCACCTTAGAACTTTCTGAGAAATAATATTTGAACTATGAAGGTCCTTTATATGGTCAATGCAAAAAAATACTAACCTCAGATATTAAAGTTGCAACACTCTATGTGCCATTTGCCACCAATAATTATACTATACAAAATATAGACTTGGAATAAGCAAACCAGAATATCAATTCAATGAAACTTGAGGGTTTCTATGCGTCAATTAGAGATAGAGAGAGAGAGAGAGTCAGTACCCGATTAATAACATGGTCTTCGATGCTATCAACAATTTAGGTGCTGTCATGACCATCACAGGATGTACCAAGAACAATACATCCTCTTTTGTGAATATCATTTACTGTTTTGGGTGTGAAGTTAATTGTGTTTTGTGCATAAAAACCTATGTATCCATCCCAAGAACATAGATATATATATATATATATATATATATATATATATATATATACTTTAGTGTTTGAAACAAGAGTATCAACCACAACTTTTTGTTGATCAAATTTCGTCTTCAAAGAGCTAGCATTATCATAATAAATTATAAGAAGCAACTTGTTAATATAGCAATTAGAAGTACATGAAAAAGAATTACAAAGATGTTGAGAGGCTTCTGCAGGGGCTCATACAAAAGGTTTGCTTAAATCAAACATATAAAGAGGCAAAAAGGAAAAGGGCTGACAGTCAACTTGTCTCCATGCAAGATAATTCCTAATGATTTTTGCTCTTGGGTAGCATACTGCTCAACCGTCAAAATATGGCAACCCCTTTAGATCTTTATTGGGAAAACTCTCTCCATTTCATCACATATGCTAATGTAAAATATGAAACAAATAAAGAGGCAATTTTGCTGCAAGAGTGAAAGGGAAGTATATCATTAGAAACAAAATATGAAAATCTACTTAACAATTGACAATATTCTAAAAATAGTAGCAGGAACCTTACCTGGCCCCTAATTTTGCTGCAAGAGTGAAAGGGAAGTATATGTGACAGTTTGAATGCATACAGTTAAAACGAATACAGAGCAACACATAAAAAAGCTACAGACAAAAGATGAGCTCTACTCTCAGACCATTAACTAATTGAAATAAAATTTCTATATATGTATCAAACCAAGCCCCTAATTTCTTCTCTATATAATATGTATCTCTCAGCTAAATGGTCAAACCAGCAGTATATGTCACCCCAGTACTTGGCAACCACAAGTTACCATCAATCAATTGTGCAATGGTAATATTGGCAACCTGATCGGTGTTGTTCATAGCATGGTACCCAGGCCATTTGTGAAACCCGTAAATTTTTGAAATGATTAAATCATAATTAAAAAAAAAGGTAAGCACGATAAATAAATTAGAACGTCAATTGATAAACATGTTAAAGTAAAATTTTGCAAAATGAATAAAGTGATGAACAAAATAAAATGCAAAAATAAAGTAACTCGTAACAAGTTACGGCTCGTCTCTACTCTCACACAATCGCAACATGAAATGACAGCACATATTAGCATCGATAAAAGCCAAACTATTATCGATACAATAGTTAAATCGTGTGTGTTAAGGTTCTGCGACCCAATGAGTTAATTTTGATTCTTATAGCCGGATACCACACGAGAAGTCACACAGGAGGTGTTACACACACGATTCCACTACCCATTCAATGTACTATCTCGATCCCATGTGTCTGGACACCCTGAAACGAGTCACGATCGGTTCAGATGGGTCGCCTCACACTTGATAACCACCCTGCACGCGAGAACTCACAAGGGTGGCGCCACAGAAAATCCCGAAGCCCACTGATCTGTCTCTCTGACCTTTCTTTTCTCTCTCCCTGTCACCCTCCTTCTGTCTCTTTCTCGTCTCGGGTTCTTCCCTCGCACACCGACACACTCTCTCCTTCTCTCATTTTTCCTCCTCTCTTCTCTTTTTCTGTCACTTCCGCTCTGCCTCCCCTTAAATGCCCATTTATGAGCTAAACCCTGTGAACTCGATCTCCCTCCTTCCCGTACATGCTTTCTGTCGCACTCACAATCTCGTCACTTTCCTTACATCTCGCTCAGCCCCTTTCCTTGACTTTGGTCCCCTTTTCCTCACTTAACCCTTGTACCACTCTCGGTGTAGCCCTCTCTCTCTTGTCTCTGATGCTGATCGCTCCATTGTAACTCAACAGTGAAGAAATTATGGAGACATGCACAAGCACGATCGACCCCCCTGCCTTGAGCTTATCTATAAATGCTGCCTCGGACCACCTCCCTTCCCTCTTTTTCGGAAATCTCATGTGCTGAGAATTTAGACAAAGTAAAGTGATTTTTAATACTCGCATAACATCGTCAGAGGTGAAATAAGAGGTGGTAGCCGAGAAGCTCAGAGATCCCCCTTCATAGCGGTGCTTGCTGCCTGTTTTCTCTCACTGCGGCCTCTCTGAACCTTTACTGGTAAACAAGTACAACCTTAATAAACGAATAGTTACCTGATATACTCTCTTGTGCTTTGGTCTTGCGTGTTGTGAGTTGATTTGTTTTTTATTTGTGGTGTGTGATGACAGTGGTCATCGAGCCACTGTCCGATGTGTGAAATTCGTTGGTTGTTTTTGAACTTGAATTGTTTGCCTAGCCGACAGCTTGTTTGAAGAATTGATAAGTGGCAAAAAGGGGTCTGAGTCTAAATTGTTGATCTGCATTATTTTGGAACTGTGGGGTTTTTGTTTTGCTTGGATTCTGGTTAGATGTACCAAAATTGATTCTGTCAAAGTATCGGTGATGCTCAGTATTTTCTGATTCTGATAATGGTTTATAGCTGCACTGGGTTGCCAGCTCCAGTGCAGCTTGTTGCTTGTGCTGGGTAATTCGTGGATCACCTTGGGGGGGGGGTGTTTGTTTCTGCGAGAAATTAGGGGACCCGGATGTGATGACTGGGCCCCCTGTGAGGCTCCAAATTTTAATGGGCTTTAAAAACTCTTAACTGAGTTAGGAATGTAAATTGGGCCTTTGAAAGCCTTTTCTGAAAAATAGTATTAAAAGGGAGAATAAATAGGCCCCTTTGGACCATTGCTGGACTGTTAATAAACAATAAAAATGGGCTTTGGGCCCTAGAGGCCCATCAGACCCAAACAGATACTACACAACTTTACTTGATAAAGTTAAATAAAAAGAAAGAAATAGTTTTCTAGGTGTTTTGGGCCTTGACCCTAATTGGGCCGAAACGGGTATTATAACAGATATTACAAAATTAGTAGGTCTAGCCCAAAATGCTTAGTAACTAGACCCGATTAAGAAAGAAAGGGACCGAGAAAGGTATCATTTGGGAAATGACGATTATAAGCCCGTGCAGCGAGAGCTACGGCGATGACGTATGAGTCTCGGGCTTCCGATCCCTCAAGATTAACACAAACAAACCTTAAATAATTAATATCAACCAACTTGAGTTTTATATATTTTTCTATACTATATTTAGCACATAAAACAATATAACGAATATTATACGACTCAGCTATATAGTAGGATAGTAGCTTGGTACGACATCGTATCTGACATGATTACACTTGATTTACTAGTAATGCGTAACGACTAAATTAAGTAATTAAACTTGGTATAATACTAAACAATATAATTTAACAATTATAAGCTTTATTAAAGTGTAATATATTTATATATATATATACTCGAATCAACCAAGTAATTATGTAATAAATTATATATATATATATATTTAATTAAGTACACTCGAATCACCACCAACCATATTGAACTAAGTATAATTATATAAATAATATTATATATTGATCAATTTCTCTATAAGAATAATATCAATACACATTTATACTTATTAGAATTATTTTATCTTCTTCTTTACTTAGTTTAATTAAAAGTCCAACTAAAAGTGGTTGATTCTATAACATGTTTTCATCGTGATGTGCTTTATTTAGGTTCTGTAAG